>PVJD01000173.1:0-189837 GCA_004026545.1 Mormoops blainvillei
CAAACAACAAGTGCTGGCGAGGTTGTGGAGAAAAGGCAACTCTAGTGCACTGTGGGTGGGAATGCAGACTGGTGCAGCCACTGTGGAAAACAGCATGGAATTACCTCAGAAAACTAAAAATGGAACTGCCTTTTGACCCAGCAATTCCACCGCTGGGATTATACCCTAAAAATCCAGAAACACCAATTTGAAAGAACCTATGTACCCCAATGTTCATAGCAGCACAATTTACAATAGCCAAGTGTTGGAAGCAACCCAGGTGCCCATCATTCAACGAGTGGATCAAAAAACTGTGGCACATTTACACAATGGAATACTACGCAGCAGAAGAAAAAAGGAGCTCCTACCATTTGTGACAGCATGGATGGAACTGGAGAGCATTATGCTAAGTGAAATAAGCCAGGCAGTAAAAGACAAATACCATATGATTTCACCTATAGGTGGAGACTAATCAACAGAACAAACAAGCAAGTTAAATGTAACCAGAGACATTGTAGTGAAGAACAAACTGACAGTGAATGGAGGAGATGGGGGAGGGGAAGACAGGGGAAAATGGGAAGGGTGGTCAAGGAACATATATGGGGGACTCATGGACCAAGTCAAGGGGTTGTGGGGTCAAGGGTGGAGGACGGGGGAGTGGTGGGGTGGAAAATGGACAAAACTCTACTTCAACAACAATAAAAATTTTAAGAAATAAAATAAAATAAAATCAATAAAATTTCAAAAATAAGTAATGTAAAGGTATCCCACGTGTATGGATAGAAAAATTCAATACTGTTAAGATCTCAATCCTTCCTGATGTGATTTATAGTCAATACAATCCCTTTTAAAATTCCAGAAAGTTATTTTGTATGCATAGTCATCAAAAAGCTCATTCTAAAATGTATCTGGAAAGGCAAAAGATCTAGAAAAGCCAACACAATACTGAAGAAGAACAAAGTTGGAACACTGGCACTAAGAATTTCAAGGTGTACTATAAGCTACAGTAATTAAGACAGCATGGCACTTGTGAAAAGACAAATGGATCAATGGAACAGAATAAGGAGCCCAGACATAGACTCACACAGATACAGTCAACTAATCTTTGACAAAGGAGTAATGGCAATTCAATGAAAAGAAAGAATATGCTTATATTGGCAAAGAGTATTGAAACAACTGGACATCCATATGCAAAAATAAATCTAGACATAGACTTTACACTTTCACCTAAATTAAATCAAAGTGAATCATAGGCCCAAATGTATTCATAAAACACAAAACTATAAGACTTCTAGAGGATAAATGTATTGGTGCCCAAGGGCTACCATAACAAAGTGCCACAAACTGGGTAGCATAAAGGGAAGAACAAAGCTCAACAGTAAGAAAACAACCTAATTTACAGGCGATAGAAAAAGCATAGATTGCAGAGAAAAGACTGTTGGTAGAAATACAATGTTAAAGGTGATTCTGGGGAGGGGTCAGAAAGAAAAGAGGGGAATTATAGAAAAAGTATCTAGTCTTAGAGAATACATATATAGTCTAGAACAGAACATTGCTGGAAATATGAACTGTAAAGCTTCTTCTGGTGAGGTCTTACAAGGAAAGATGAACATATTATAGGACACTGGAAGAAAAGAGATCCTTGTTATAAAGTGACAGAAACTTGACTGATTTGGATTCTATTGTTGGGTAAAACTTATTAAGTAATGAACTTGGATATTTAGCTGAAGCAAATTTATAAGCAAAGTATAGGAGATGCAGCCATGGTTTCTTCTTGTTGCTTAGAGGAAAATGCAAGATGAAAGAGAAAAATTGAGGAAGAAATTGTTAAGCAAAAATGACCCAGCACTTGATGGTTTGAAAAATTCTCAACCTATTGTCAACCTAAGAAAAATCCAAAACTTAAAGAATTTTTATGAGATTTTATTAGAGTCAAACTGAGGACATTGCCAGGAAGCAAGGTCTCAAATGCTCTGGAGAAAGACAGTTTGGTAGTTTCTTTTATGCATTTGGAATTAAGGAAGAATGGTAAGGAAAATTACCAAGGTGAGGACTGCATTACAGAATAGTTAACAAACTTATGTGTTCTTTTGAGGGTTCTGAGAAAAAGGTTTTTCAAAGGTGTGTTAACCTAGATGCACAGGATTAATGGACAGGACTTGCTGGAGTCAAAGATAAACCTTTTACCAAAGAAGTTACATGCTTGGGGCATGACTACCCACTCCCAATTAGGAATCCATGATCAGATCACCCAGTGATGTTAAATTTAATACAGTACCACTTTTCCCAATATATCAGGCTCTAGAAATAGGACTAAAGATGTGGCTGGACAAACTTACCAAAGAGATAAGGTATGTGGCTAATGGATCCAGTCAACCTTCCCAGCAGAAACAATGCTAGCTTGGACTAAAGAAATGGAGCCAGAATGAAATGAAGGAAGACTGTTCGACTTTTGGTATTCTACCAACAGGAAACAAGCTACCCAGAGGTACTTCTGACCAGAGCATGGTGTGATGTTAGGGTCATCTTCATGGAGGGCATTGCAGAGGACAGCAGGGCCTCCATGAGTCCAAAGGGTGGATTGACCCAGACAATTAGTCTCAGGCCTTGAAACTTAATGAAATTTGCCCTGCCATGTTTTGGACTTGCTTGGGACCTGTGTCCCCAATTTTCCTTCCAAATTTTCCTGTTTGGATTGGGAATGTCTACCCTATGTCTGAACCACCGCTGTATTAAGAGAGCAGATAAACTGTTTTCTAGATTTCAAGATAAACAGATGGAGAATTTTGCTGCAAGACAGGCCATACCCAGGGTCTCATACTTATCTGATTTAGGTGATTTAGAAGATGAGATTAGGGACATTTTGAGTTGATAATATTTTGATGAGATTTTAAACTTAAGTTGATGATGGAACAGGTCAAGACTCATGGGGATGTTAAGATGAAGTGAAGGTATTTGGCACATGGTAAGAATATGGACTTGGGGGGCTAGAGGCAAGACTGCTTTGGTTTGAACTGCGTCAACCAATTAAATTGTACTGCCAAGAACTGCTAGCAATCACCAAAAGATAGAAAGAGGCAAGGAAGTTTGATGTAGTGCCACTGTTTATTTTTCCTTTTGTTTCCTTTTCTTGGAGATATATTAGAAAAAAATATTAAGGAAACCATCAATAAAATAAAGAGACAAGCCACTGCCTGGGAGAACATATTCACCAATGATACATATGATACAAAATTAATATCCAAAATTTATAAAGAACTTATAAAACACACCAAAAAAACAAACAATTCAATTAAAATTGGACAAAAGATCTGAACAGACACTTCTCTAAAGAAGACATACAGGTGGCCAACAGAGAGACAAAAAGATGCTCAATGTCACTAATCATCAGAGAGATGCATATTAAAACCACAATGAGCTATCACCTTATACCTGTCAGATGGCTGTCATCAATAAATTAATGTGTTAGTCAGGATGTGGAGAAAAGGGAACCCTGGTGTACTGTTGGTGGGAATGTAGATTGGTGCAGCCCTGTGGAAAACAGTATGGAGTTTCCTCAAAAAATTAAAAATGGAACTGTCTTATGGCCCAGCAATTGTACTTCTGGGAATATATCTGAAGAAATCTAAAACACTGATTTGAAAGAATATATGCACCCATATTTTCATTACAGTGTTATTTATAATAGTCAGTATCTGGAAGAAGCCCAAGGTCCCATCAGTAGATGAGTGAATAAAAAAATCTGTGCTATATTTACACTATGGAATACTACTCAGCCTTAAAAAAGAGGAAAATCTTACCTTTTGCAAACAGAATGGATGGACCTAGAGGGTATTATGCTAAGTGAATTAAGCCAGTCAGAGAAAGACAAATATCACATGATTTTACTTATAAGTGGAATCTACTGAACAAAACAAACAAACAAACAAAATAAAAACAGACTCATAGATACAGAGAACAGAGTGACAGCTGTCAGAGAGGAAGAGAGTTAGGGAGCTGGGTGAAAGAGGTGAAGAGATTAAGTGAAAACGAACCCTCAGACATAGTCAACAGTATGGTGATTACCAGAGAGAAAGGGAAGTGGGGGCAGGTAGCTATGAAGGATAAATGGTGACAAATGGAGACTTGACTTTAGGCAGTGAACACACAATAATAAAGATGTATTAGAGAATTGTACATTTGAAACCTATATAATTTTAATAACCAATGTGACACAAATAAATTCAATGAAAATATTTTTTGAAAAGAAAGAAGTGAGGAAGGATCCTTCCCTGGAGCCTTCAGAGAGAACATGGCCCTGCTGACACCTTCATTTCAGACTTTAAGCTTCCAGAACTGTGAGAGAATACATGTTTTAAGACACTAAGAGCAAAAACCACAAAAGAAAAAAATGATAATTGGACCCATAAAAATTAAAAAGTTCTGCTCTTCAAAAAATACCATTAAGAAAATACAATGGCAAACCATGTTATCTAAAAATAAACTTATATCCCAAACATATGAAGAACTTTATAACTTTAAAAGAAGACAATCCAATTTTTTAAATGGGCAAAATATTTGAATAGACCCTTCACCAAAAACTACAAATGGTAAATAAACATATGAGAAGATGCGCAACACCACTGATCAAGAGAAAAACGCAAAAGAAACAATGATATACCACTATGTACCTATTAGAATGGCTAGAATGAAACACACACAAACAATACACAGTAGTTCTGGTGAGGATATGGAGCAACTGGAATTCTCATGCACCAATATGATATTAGGTTCACACTACTTATTGCCCTGCTTTATTTTTCTTTTTTAAAGTATTTATTTATTTATTTGCTTATGTATGTATGTATGTATTTATTTATTTATTTTGGAGAGAGGGTAAAGGAGAGAGAAAGAGAGGGAGAGAAATATTGATGGATGTATAAGGGAAACATCAGTTGGTTGCCTCTTGCATTCCCCCAACCAGGGACCTGGACTGCAACCCAGACATGTGCCCTTAAAAGCACTTTTCATTGCTTTAAAATTTACTTATGTATGTACATCAACATGAATCTGCTCACATGTTTACTCTTTGTCTTAACTAAAGTACCATGATGCTGGTAACTCAATCTCTGGTCACCACTATGTCATCTCAACACCAAGAAGAATGGCACAAAATGGGCACACAATACATGTTTATTTAAAGGCAGGATGGAACAAAATTAAAGGACACTGAAAAAAAGTAAATTGTATGGAGGTGAGAAATCCGGTCACATCAGTCTGCAGAGGGACAACTTGCTGGTATGAAAGAAAATGAATTTAGACCACCAGGATGATGCACACTAGAAAACTGCGAAATCCCACTTGCAGTCCACATCGAACCAATGAAATCTAATCTCTGAGAATGAGACCCAAGCACAAGTCATTAAAGTCCCCAGGTGGTCCGATTGTGTAGTCCACATTGAGAACCACTGAGGAAATGGAACCTAGGTTTTGGAGCTATACATACCTGGATGTAAATCTTTGGCAAGTTGCTTAACTTACATCAGCCCTAAATTTCTCATCTACAAATGGGAATAATACACTCCTCCTGGTTACTGCTAGATTTAGATTATATAAAGCTCTTAGTAAATGTTAAACCTCCTCTCCAAGGCAAACTTGATGAAATCTACATCATTTGGTGTGACAAATGTAATTCAATCATTAATTCATATCTTTCATTGTTTAGCTTATTACTAGATTGAACAAATATTTGCATTGGGTAAGTTTTGAAATGCTAACTTTTTTTTCATTTTTCAGATAAGGTGTTGCCTGAAGTTAAGTTTATCTTAAATCTTAGCAAAGCTAAACTATAGAGGGAAATCTAGCTGATTATTTAAACAAATGATTCTCAAACCTGTCTGCAACTTATAATTATCTGAGACTTTTTTTCAAAAATACTAACATGAAATGTCCAGACCTTGCTCAGGTCAATTAAGCCATAATCCCTTGTGTGGGTACAGAGCATCATAGGTATTTTTTAAAGCTAAGTGACAGTGATTCTAAAACAGCCTCAGGGCTGAAAAGTGTCAATCTGTACTGATATCCCTTGCTAACTGCACATCCAAGTCACTTGGGAGCTCTCACTAGGGAGATTATTTCCATGACCCTGTCATTAGATGCAGGAAATACAATAGGAAATTCAGAGACACTGCAGCTGTTATCAGACAGTATCCTGATTTCCAAGAATCACTTTGTGACACCTGATAATAATTAGTATTGTGATTTCCTCCCCAAATGGGCAATGAAGGAGGATGTGGGAAATCTCATGTACAGAAGCTTAAGTGAAAACCCTATAAAGCCTGCAAGCCTTCAGTAGAAGAGAGCCATTCCCTGGCCAGCATGGCCCGCTCCCATTTCTTGGGAAGTGTACTTTCCTTAATAAATTTCCTGCTTGCTTTATTTTACAATATCTGTGTGTCCAGTCCAATTCTTTGTTCATGACCACCAAGAGCCTGGACCCCATCTCCATCTCCAACAGTTTGGTGAGCCAGCTAGGAGAACTTGTGTGAAAATGCCAGAATGGTAAGACAATGACCCCCTCTGATGGTTGAAGGAGGCTTTCATTCTCTCCCTCCTTTATGCCTTGGGACACCCCAGATCCTTGAAGATTGCTGCTTTTATGCAGACACAGGTTGGGCAGTTAAAAGCCAATAGGGCACCTGCTGTATTAAAAGGCTCCCATGTGAGGATTACCTGGTCATGGATCAGAGTTAGAGACTAGCTCCCCACCAGGCACAAAACAATGTCCACACAAAGAGGTACACTGTTAAACATAACATCATCTCTTCCCTGTGACTTTTCATGCAGGACTATTGTAACTCTTGGAAAGGGCTACCAGGTGTGCCTCCCTTCTTCAAAAGCCAACCATGTTCCTCCTAACACTTGCTTCACCCAGTCCCTCTTTGTTTTGAACCTCTTCCCTCTAAATATTTGCTGCATTTGCTGAACATAGGTCAAGGGTGGTGAGCTCTTTAAGATCCTTTTGGAGGCCTTTCTAACTCAGGTTAGGTTTGTAAAATAGAGATACTAGATAGAGATACACTCCTGCCCCCTATGCAGAGGAATCAATTATGAAGAGGCAAATTATTCAATTACAAGAAGAGGAGCAGAGGAAACTAGCTAAGGAACTAGGAAACTAGTTAAGAAACTAGTTTGAGTTAATCAACTCAGAAGAAGCTAGTTCAAGTTAAGCAATTACGAGGAGGGGCAAAGGAAACTAGCCCAAGTTAATCAATTAGGAGCAAAGAAAACTAGCAGAAGCTAATTTTATTACCAAAGCCTCTGAACTGGATACCAGGAAAGAGGGTACAATTAGTACATGGCAACTCTAGTTTGTTTTCTCTCTTAGTTTCACCAGAGACATCTGGTAGCTTAGAAGGATGCAATAATGGGGGACACCCTGTAATCCACTACCCTAGAGTGGTGGGATAATAGGGGGCACCCTGTAACACCCTAGGGAACTCCTTGGGCAAATGAAGATGGACACCTTTAGAGAGCCCAGAAGTTCCACTCTTTTTCTTCCTCAGGTACGCCACAGACAAGATAGATAACACAACCTCTATCACCTCAGGATGCCCGTTGGGGTGTATTCTTAGAAACTGACAAAAATTTGACCTTGAAAATCTCAAGAAAGAAGGGCTAATTTTCTTTTGCAATGAAGCTTGGCCTCAGTATAAACTAGGAGATGGGAAAGTTTGGCCTGAAAATGGAAGCAACAGTTATAACACCATATGCAGTTAGACCTGTTTTGTAAAGGGTTGAGCAAATGCCCAGGGGTTCCCTATGTCCAATCCTCATGGCACCGTATCACAATCTATTCCCCTGTTCTGGGCCAAGGAGACAGCCTCTCCAGGGGTCAACAATAATATCTTAAATGACCCCCTTTTAAGTTCCCCACATATTACTCGGGGGGAACCAAGTAGGCCCCAGAGTCCTGAAGCCTCTTTTCCTACCCCAGAGGAATTAACCTCTCCTCCACCCTACTAACCAGAAACCTAGTCCAGGCAGGGCATACTCACAGAGGAGCCTCCTATTGCCCCGCTCCGTGTGCCCTCTTGCCCCTGAGGGAAGTAGCGGGTACAGAAGGCCCTATTCAGGTACATGTACCCTTTTCAATAACTGACCTGCAGCAGTGCAAAGATAGACTAGGAAGCTTCTGGGAGGATCCATCATGCTTCAACAGTAACTTCCAAACCTTAACCTTTGACTTTGATGTGTCCAGGAGAGACCTTTATATAATCCTGACCACTGCTGCTCTCCAGAAAAAGAGCAACAAACTTGGGAAGAGGCCCACAAACATGCAGACCAATTGTGTACTCAAAACCCCAATTATGTAGGACCAGCATCTTAAACAGTCCCTGATTAAGAGCCTGATTGGGGTTATAATACTCAGGGAGGAAACAAACAGGAACATCATGATTCAGTGTTTATTAGCTGGGATGAAACAATGCTTTAGGCAGCCTGTAAATTATGACAAGATCAAAGAAATAACCCAAGGAAAGGAAGAGAATCCTGTTCTCTTCCATAACAGGCTGGTTGAGGCGTTCAGGAAATATACTAATCTAGATCCATGTTATCCAGAAGGTCGAGTATAAATGAAGCATCATTTCATTAGCCAGTTAGCACCAGATATCTGTAGAAAGCTTCAGAAGTTACAAATCGGTCCACAAACTCCTATGGCCCAACTAATTGATACAGCCTTCTTGGTTTATAACAACTGAGACCTTGAGGAAAAGGGGGAACAGATCCAGCATAGATAAAAGGGAGCAGAAAAGCAGGCCAAGTTAATAGCTCTGACTAATAGCAGCACCAATGGCAATGTGGAGCCACCTCAAGGTAACCCAGGAAAGCCACAGAAACACCAAGGGCAGAAAAATCAAATATACTTTAAGTGTAAATGCCCTGGACACTGAGCAAGGGATTGCACTAGGTCACTCCCAGGGCCATGTCCAGTGTGCAATGGTACAAACCCTGATCCCTGGCACTGGAAGGTAGACTTCCCCCATTCCCAGAATAGAAAGTGGTCATCACCTAAGGCCATGGCAGCACTTGAGGACTGAGGATGCCCAGGGAACAGACTGGCCCCAGCCTGCACCAGCATTTCAATCTCTAGTGAGGAACCCTGGTTAACCCTTGATGTGGCAGGTAAGAAAATTAACTTTCTTGTTGATACTGGGGCCACTTACTCTGTCCTCAATTCTTATGCTGGACCTTTCTCCTCTAGTCAATTAATATGGGCATTGAAAGAAAGTCTCAAACTTGTTTTTATACATCCCCTGTCACCTGTCAGTTTGAAAGCCAAGACTGCCCAACCTGTTCAAATTCGCTTAAAGGCCTGTGACAGCTGATCCTCATAGGAAACAGAATCCTATCAAATGGAAGGTTCTAGAGGTTCTGCAGCCCATCATAGAGAAATTTGTAACACACAGGCAGCTAGTATCCTATCAATCCCCCTGCAATACCCTAACCCTCCCCATTCTTAACCCAGCAGGGGATTATAGATTGGTCTAAGATTTAAGACTAGTTAATGAGGCTATTGTTCCCCTCCATCTTCTTATAGCCAATACTTACACCACACTCACTCAAGTACTAAACTATGCTCAGTGGTACACAGTTTTAGACCTAAAAGATACCTTCTTTAACATCCATGTCCACCAAGATTCCCAATAACTGTTTGCATTTGAGAGGACAGATCCTAAAACAAGGACCCATCAGCAATATACCTGGATGGTACTATCGCAAGTGTTTAGAGATAGTCCTTATCTATTTTCAAGAACATTAGAAAAAGATCTAAGGGAATTACAATTATAAGAGGGAGACATCTTACAATATGTAGAAGATATCCTAGTCTGCAGCCCTCGAAGGAGGCCTCAGATCATCATACTATCTAAATTCTGAACTTCCCCAGGGACCTGAAATATCGAGTCTCAAAAAAAAAAAAAAAAAAAAAGGCTGAAATTACCAGACAGAAAGTAAACCTTTAGAATATATCCTAACCCCAGGATCTAGATAACTGTCACAAGAAAGAATAAAAGCAATCACTGACCTAACACCATCTGCTACCAAACAACAACTCCTCTCTTTCTTAGAAATGGCAATGGCTGGATATTGCAGAATTTGGACGCCAAGCTTGGACTAATTGCAAAACCTTTATATGAAGCTACTAAGGGGCCAGACACCAAACCCATTATATGGGGAAAGGAACATGATCAGGTTTTTAATAAAATCTAGTAGGCCCTAGTTGGGGCCCTAACCCTAGGCATCCCTAACTTAAACAAACCTTTCCTCTCTATACATAACAGAGAAGCGTGGAATAGCCTTAAGGGTCTAAGTTCAAAGACTGGGGAACAAACCTTGACTGGTAGCATATTTCTTTAAAAAGCTAGACCATGTAGCAACCAGGTGGCCTCTGTGTCTAAGAGGAGTTGCAGCCACAGCCATGCTAACAGAAGAAGCTAAGTGAACTCTCCGGCAGAAATTAGAGATCTTAACTCCACATCAGGTACAAGGAGTACTAGAAATTAAAGGGAATCACTGGCTAACAGAAAACAGATTGACCAGGTATCAGGCCCTTCTTCTGGACAATCCTGAAGTAACTGTAAAAACCTGTAATACATTAAACCCAACCTCCTTAATACCTATAGAATCATCTCCAAACTTGACCCATTCCTGCTCAGAGTATTAATCTTACCTATTCCAGGAGAAGTGACTTGCTAGACCACTCCTTAGAAAACCCTGATGAAGAGTGGTTCACTGATGGAAATGGTTCACTTAATGGTTCACTGATGGAAGCAGCTTTGCACAGAATAGGCAGCAAAAGGCAGGATATGCAGTAGTTAGTTTATATGACACCACTGAGGCACGACCCTTTCCACCCTTGACCTCAGCCCAAAAGGCTGAAATTATGGTCCTTACCCAAGCTCTTTTTCTAGGACAAGGAAAATGGATTAATATCTACACAGAGTCCTTGTTCTGCATGCTCATGCTGCCACGTGGAAAGAAAGGGGGCTCCTTAATGTTTAGGAATTCCCCCATTAAACTTGGACCATAAATCCTAAATCTATTAGAAGCAGTTAAGCTCCCTAAGTGGCAGTCACACATTGCAAAGGTCATCAGAAGGATATGTCCCCTATCTCCCTGGGAAATAGAGGGGCAGACCAAGAGGCAAAGAAGGCAGCACTAGGGACTGTCAAACAACCGAGCTTATTCCTTTTCGTGAACGGCTCAGATATCAAGCCCAACTATACATCTGGGGAGATACCTTGGGCTTCGCAGCAAGGGGCATCCATGAAGCACCTTGGATATGCACTGGTCAAAAACTATTCCTTCTCCAGGCCTCCCAGTGGACATTTTTAAAGGCTCTCCATGACTCCTTCCACAAAGGAAGGGGTGTCAAAACAATGGTTAACAAATTATTTGTAGACAAAGAACTAACAACTACCATAAAAAGTATTTGTCAAGCCTGCACCCTTTGTGCCTATAATAATCCTGAGGAAAAAATCCCTTCCCCCGCTGTTAGAACCTATTCAGTGAAGAGGGACCTATCCAGGAGAAGACTGGCAGATGGACTTTGTCAAAATGCCTCCACGTAGAGGATATACAGGGATACTTATTAGTCCAGATAGATATCTTTACTAGATGGACTGAGACTTTTCTCACAAGGATGGAGAAAGCCACAGAAGTAGCAAAAACCCTTCTAAAGGAAATAATACCTTGATTTGGTCTCCCACACTCCCTACAAAATGATAATGGGCCATCCTTTACATCTAAGACCATTAAATTAATCTCTGAGACTCTAGGCATAAAACATTACCTTCACTCTGCTTGGAGGCCTCACTCCTCTGAAAAGGTGGAATGAGCAAATCAGACCTTAACAAGGGCATTGGCAAAGCCCCATTAAAAACTTGTGAAAATTGGATTAAATTACTAGCTATAGCACTCATGAGAATCAGGGACTCCCCTAAAGTCAGTTCTAGACTCAGTCCACTTGAGATGCTAAATGGCAGGCCTTTCTTAACTCATATCTGATATTTGATACAGAGACCCATTGAGCTGTTAAGGACGTAATAAACTTAGGATAGGTACAAAAAAACACTATAGGAATATGGAAATAAGGTCTTACCCACTCCCAAAGGAAAACTCCAGGCCACTGTATCTCCAGGGGATTGGGTACTTCTCAAAACTTGGAAAGAGGGAGGCCGAAGTGATCAACTTAGCCCTAAATTGAAGGGACCCTATCAGGTTGTCTAAGTACCCCAACAGCCATGAACCTACTAGGAATAGAAAGCTGAGTCCCTATTTCCAGAGTAAAACCAGCAGATGCTTCCCTAGACCAGCAGAAGAATCGGACTCTACCTATGTCTGTAAATCTTTAGAAGACCCCAAATTCCTGTTTGAAAAGAAGAAACCTTAAATAAAAGTCAATATAAAACCTCTTCCTGCTAACAACCTGCACTCTTACTACTCTTCCTTGGGTCAAAAACTCTCTTTTCTAAATCACCCAGGATTTGTTCGGGGACAATACTTTTAACAATTGTTGGATTTGCCATCATAAACCCCAATACAGTGAGTGACCTAAACAGAGAAACATGTCAGTTATAACAACTTCAGCAACCAGGCCTGGGCCAAAACAGAAAATCTGGGCAGTGTTAGGAGGAATATCCCTAGCAGTACTTTGGGTCAAATGAAGTAACACACAATCTAAGCCTCAAAATACTCTTGCCAGCCCAGAAACCCAAGTGGACTTTAAAGTAGATTATTTATTGGCCCAGGAGGATGGGGTTTATGCTCTAGCTAATACTTCTTGATACACTCATCAAGGCAAATAAAAACAAATCCTGATAAAATATTGCGGCAAGCAACTTGGCTAAAAGGATCATATCTCGGGAACCCCAAAATGATCTGGGATACCAT
Organism: Mormoops blainvillei; assembly: GCA_004026545.1. Lineage (NCBI taxonomy): Eukaryota > Metazoa > Chordata > Mammalia > Chiroptera > Mormoopidae > Mormoops > Mormoops blainvillei. Next base: position 12,910 of record PVJD01000173.1, read on the forward strand.
TAAAGGGATACATTCCCTCAGCTACATGGTTTCTACCTCTGTTGGGACTTATTAATCTTTGGTCCTTGCATCTTTAACCCATTGGTTAAATTTATATCTTCCAGACTCACCACATCAGGATGGTGATGCTCTAAGGTTTTCAACCAATTCGTAAGAAATCTGAGGCCAACATTTTACAACATCCAGTGTCCATGCCCATCGCAGGAATTCCTCCCCAACCACTAGGTAAGATAGGGTCGGAGTTTCGTGGTTCTCAGCAGGCAGGCTCTGTTGTTCCATTACAGCGGGAAGTAGATACAGAAGATGGACCATCCTCCCTCAGTAACACCAAAAAAGAATTTTTGAGAACCATATCTCTCAGGAGTAAGTTGAGGCAGGAGATAGAATAGGAAAACCTGAGACACTGAAGCTGTCATCAGTCAGCATCTTGATTTCTGCGAGTCGTCTTATGACACCTGACAATAATTAGCATTGTGATTTCCTCCCTGAGTGGGCAATCAAGGAGGATTGTGGGAAACAGCATGTGTAAAAGCTTGAGAAAAAACCCTACACAGCCTGTAACTCTTCAATAGAAGAGAGCCATTCCCACAGAGCTGGCTTGCTCTGATTTCTTTATTAATTTAATAAAGAAATTTAATTTAATTAATTTATTAAAGTGTACTTTCCTTAATAAACTTCCCGCTTGCTTTGTTTTACAATCTGCATGGTCAGTTCAATTCTTTGTTTGTGACCACCAAGAACTTGGACCCCATCTCCACCTGCAAAACCATGACTTACTAACTTAAAATCTGTGGACGTGGCACCTGTATTTTGCAAAGATTCTGATGTAAACTCACTGGGGACCACTGCCTTATATTACGCATTTACTCTCCCTTTTGTGAACTTCCACTGGCCTCTCATGCCAAACCTGCCTAGTTGCTTTTAATCAGTAACTGATGCAACACATCACAGTAAGTCTAAATTTTGCAGATCTTTTCAGAACACTTTCATGTGCAGTCCACTGACCACAACATTTACCATATGCTATGCCCAGCACTAGCTGTTTAGTCTATTGGCCTTTTCAACCAAATCCCTCCCATTTAGGAAAGGTAAAATCGTTATCACATTAATTCTTATTTCTAAGTGGTATGCAAATGTCAAGATTAATGAAATGAACCTCATTGGTCAGATGTGTCTGAATGAAGTCTGAGTTGTTTTCTGCACCAAGAAGTAAATTGTTATGTTTGCTTCCCTCAGAGTGATAATTAAATCAAAGGAACAAAAGTGATGCCTGAATTAGGAAAATTGGCAGAAATCCAATGATTTTCAAATTCCACCTGGACATAGAAACAGGCCCGTTAGGGAATGATTATAAGAATTTTGATCAATCAGTACACAGACCACACTGGTTGCAGAACCAGGCAGAGGATAACAGCAGCTTTTAAATGACCATCCACTGCTTTAGGCTTCTTAAATGTATTAACTCATGTGATCCTCACAATAACCTTATCAGGCAGGACTATTAATATTATTCCCATTTTATGGGCAAAAGTACAAAGGCACACATAGAGGTTAAATGACTTGCTCCAAGTCCCATAGCCATTAAGTGGCAGCTTTTGAAGCCAAGAAATCTGCATCGGTCCATTACCTTTACTCCATTAATGTGTAGATAAGTGATGGCCAAGCGGTCGTTAAAACAAATAAAAAATAGTTAAAATCTGCAGCAGAAACTGGAGATCAAATTAAATGTACCTTGGGGAAGTTCCTTAACTTCTCTGAGCCTACTTTGGCATCTGAAATATAGATATAATAATAGTACTTGCCTCACATAGTGGAGCTTAAACAAGATTATGTATATGAAATGCTCAGAAAAGTATCACTTTTGACTTCCGGCCAAGATGGAGGTGTAGGTAGATACACTTTGCCTCCTCACACAACCAAAAGAAGGACAACAACCAATTTAAAAACAAAAAACAACCAGAACTGTCAGGAAATTGAACTTTATGGAAGTCTGACAATCAAGGAGTTAAAGAAGAAACATTCATCCAGAATGGTGTGGGGGGTGGTGGAGATGGGCAGCCAGGCAGAGACGATGCATGGCAAGGTGGCAGATGGAGGATCAGGTGGTTCCATATTTGTGTGTGGATAAACTGGAAGGAACAACTGGAAAGCACACAACCCAGGGTTCCAGTGTGGGAAAAGAAAGCCTCAAAACCTGTGACTATAAAAATCTGTGGGGGTTGCATCAGTGAGAAAAACTCCCAGCCTCACAGGGGAGTTCATTGGAGAGACCCACAGGGTCCCAAAACTTGTACAAAAGCCCACCCACCTGGGAATCAGCACCAGTTTACTTGTGGGTAGTGGGGGAAGTAACTGAAAGCTGGCCAAGAGCCTATGGAGCAATATTGTTCCCTCCCTGACCCCTGCCCCACATACAGCACCACAAAGCAGCGACATGGGTTGCCTTGCCCTGGTGAATGCCTAAGACTCTGCCTCTTCCAATGTAACAGGAGTGCTGAGACAAAGAAATATGGTCCAAATAAAAGAACAGATCAAAACTCCAGAAAAAATACAACCAAGCGATGAACAGATAGACAACCTATCATGTACACAGTTCAAAACACTGGTAATCAGGATGCTCACAGAAATGGTTGAGTACGGTCGCAAAACAGAGGAAAAAGTGAAGGTTATGTGAAGTGAAATAAGAAAAATATACAGGGCACCAACAGGGAAAGGAAGGAAACCAGGACTCAAATCAATAATTTGGAGCAGAAGGAAGAAATTAACATTCAACCAGAGCAAAATGAAGAAACAAGAATTCAAAAAAAAAAAAAAAATGAGGAGAGCACTGTCTGGTATGACTCAGTGGACTGAGTGCTGGCCCGTGAACCAAAGGGTTGCCGGTTCAATTCCCAGTCAGGGCACATGCCTGGGTTACGGACCAGCTCCCTACTAGGGAGTGCAAAAGGGGCAACCATACATCGATGTTTCTCTCCCTGTCTTTTTCCTTCCCTTCCCCTCTCTCTAAAAATAATAAATTAAAAATTTTTTTTTAATGAGGAGAGGCTTAGGGACCTCCAGGACATCTTTAAATGTTCTTACATCTGAATCATAGGAGAAGAGGGAGAGCAACAAATTGAAAACTTATTTGAAAAAATAATAAAGGAGAACTTCCCCAACCTGGTGAAGGAAAGACTTCCAGGAAGTCCAGGAAGCTCAGAGTCCCAAAGAAATTGGACCCAAGGAAGCATACACCAAGGCACATCATAATTACATTACCCAAGGTTAAAGATAAGGAAAGAATCTTAAAAGCAGCAAGAAAAAAGGAGGCAGTTACCTACAAAGGAGTTCCCATAAGACTATCAGCTGATTTCTCAAACAAAACCTTACAGGCAAGAAGGGGCTGGAAAGAAATATTCAAAATCATGAAAGGCAAGGACCTACATCCAAGGTTACTCTATCCAGCAAAGCTATCATTTAGAATGGAGGGGCAGATAAAGTGCTTCCCCGGGAAGGTCAAGTTAAAGGAGTTCATCATCACCAAGCCCTTATTATATGACATGTTAAAGGGGCTTATCTAAGAAAAAGAAGATCAAAACTATGAACACTAAAATTACAACAAACTCACAACTACCAACAACTGAACCTAAAAACAAAAACAAAACAAATTAAGCAAACAGCTAGAACAGGAACAGAATCACAGAAATGGAGATCACATGGAGGGTTATCAGTGGGGAGGAGGAAGGGGAAGAAGTAGAGAAAAGGTAGAGGGAATAAGAAGCATTGGAAGGCACAAAATAGACAGGGGGAGGTTAAGAACAGTATAGGAAATGGAGAAGCCAAAGAACTTATATGTATGACCCACGCACATGAAATAAGCGGGGGGGATGCTAAGGGGTGGGGGCATGCTAATAGGTAGGGCTGCAGGGCAGAGAGGAATAAAGGGGAGAAAAACAAGTAGCAATTTTAAGAGCTGTCAATGTCAGTCATTATTATTTGTATCATAATGCAGCCTGAGTGGTCAGGGAGAAATGGCAACCTATTGAACTGAAAATTTCACTAGTGATCTTACAGCTGTAGATTCTTTAACCTCCCAGTACATCAGATCCAATATGAAATTTTGTGATAAAAGATTTTCACAAAAATTTGTGAACTGCCACTATGACAAATCTATAGCCCATCCAGTCCAAGACTACGAATTAGCCTGACAATAGAGACCTCTACTTGCTATAGTTTATTTTTAGCAAACATCCTCAATTTTCAGGTTATGTAAATGCAATTACACAAGGAGTCAGACTCCAAATAACTGCAAACTGCAGTCATTTGACTGCAGAACATGCTACAGGAGGAGATCCCATCAGGTGGTAAATGTTAGAGCTCCTCAGTCACATTTATAGAAAAGAAAAACAAAATGAGAAAAACAAAACTAGGTAACATTCATTCTATACTTCTCACTGTATTAAATTTTATCCATGCATTATCTCATTTAATCCACACAACACCCTTCCAAGGTTGAACATTCCCATAGAAAACCACACAACCCCCAACAGTTGTTCTCACTTTAAATTCATGACTACACAACTCGAACAGGTACTCAACACAGCCTGACAATCCAATCTCACTTCCCCAGTTACATAGTTCAATTTCCCATTCTCCAAAAGGACTGTCACGTGTTTCTCCTCCAAGTTCTAACATCTCTTCTCCTCTGCTGCCCTTACTCTCAGCCAGTGACTGCCTTTAAAGACATTGACTCTACCACTACCTGCATATGCACCCACTGTTGGCATCTCCTCCAGTTACCATAAAATATGTGTTCATGCTCATTTCAAAGCCAACTATCCACCTGCCCTATGGTTCTCTGATGCTCTCAGGTATTCAAGGACTTTCCCCTGCAATGTACTCCTTTCTATGAGTTTGATCCCATAGTATACAAACATACTATTTTCTTCTATCTAAAAAAAAAAAAAAAAAATCCCCCTTGATCTTAAGGTCCTTTACTCCACTAACATTGTTCTTGTTAAAATAATTAAAATCCTCCTAACCCTGGTCAGGTGGTTCAGTTAGTTGGAGCATCATCCAGTACACCAAAAGGTTGCAGATTTAGTTCCTGGTCAGGGCACATACTGGAGGCAACTGGTTGATGTTTCTTTCACATCCACATCAGTGTTTCTGCTTCTTTGTCTGTCTCTCAAAATCAACAAACATATCCTCAGGTGAGAATAAAAGATAATAATAATTAAAATCCTCCTAATTGCCAAGCCCACTTTGCACAGTAAGATTCACCAGCTGACCACCACCTTCCCCATTTTTGGCTCTCCCTCCTCTTCTTTGCGTACCCTCTTAACCTAGATGGTTTCACCAGTCCCTTATAGTTTAAATACCATGTATATAGTGACGATTCCAAATATCAGCTCTAGCCCTGACATCCTCCAGGACTTCGGATTCAAATTTCCAATGGCCTATTTGACATCTCAACTTAAATATCTATTAGGTAATTTATGTTATGTATATCTTACCGCAATAAAAACTAAATCTACCAAGTGATTGACTTGAAAAAACAAGTGTAGCTAAATGTTAAAGGTGAGATCTAGGTGGTGGGTTTACACAGTTCACTGGAAAATTCTTCCCGAACATACTGTTCAAATGTCGTATGTTGGGGGGAAAAAACCTACTAGGTATCTCGAACCTGCCATATTCAAAACACAATTCTTGAGTCTTATCTGTTCCAAAAAATCAGAAACCTTGCCTATCTTATTCATTGATGTTCCCAACTTCAAGAGCAGTACGTGGCACACAGATGCTCAAAAGTAACTGCTGAATTAATTGATGAATTAACACTCTGTTTCTCTCTAAGCCACTCAACCCTCACCAGCTCTGGGGTTCTCCACTTCCCAAACTACCCGGCCCAGGCCAGCGCACACCATGACTTAGTACCTTTCTCTACCACAGAGCCAAAGTGTTTCCTATCCCACACAGGAACCACAGCAGATGTCACAGTAGAGCCGGGCATCACACTGCCAAGGCTGAGGCTTTGGAGGACTCCAGCTTCATTCTGCTCAGAGCCCGCCCAAATCCAGCCTACAAAGGCCTCCTGGTGTCTGGGGGCTCCAGTCCACTCCTTCAGCCCCTGTCCATCAACGGTAACTTTGTCTCAGGACCACTGCGTGGGTCCAACTCTGCCCTCTCATGAGGCAGAGCAGCGGCCTTCGTCCTCTCTCCAATGGGCCACCTGGGCGCCAGCCACCGTTCCTCACCTGGCGCTGCACAGACAAGCCCGGCCCCAACCGCCCCGCCTGCCCCAGGAGGCCTGGCCAGTTGAGTGCTCGCAGGAATACACCAGCCCACGGGATCAGTGCAGTCCAATCCTCGTGGCGCCCGCAAGCCTGCGCACAAGAGCCTCGCTCTGTGCCGACACCTTTTGCTGGCTGGGCCAGAGCCTACAGTGCCGCTCCCTGCTGGCCCCTGCAGGCACTGCAACACTCATCGCTCACCAGCAGTAGATTCTTTGGGGTGGGTGGTCCACCGCTCTGTACATGCCCCTCTCCTAAGCTAGGGTCCTAATGCCCACAACTTCTGAGCCATGCCTACATCCTGAACCACTGAACACTGGACTCTCTAGGGGTGGTCGCCTAGTTCATAGCTGCCCTGAGACCAATACTGAGTCACAGAGGGACTGGGTTTGGGGTCGGTTTATAGTGTCAGAATGGGGCATATAGAGTGCACACTTTGGACAAGATAGATTATTACAGAAGGAGTCCCTAACCTGTGCCAGAATGTGAGGTCAATTGGCTACTAGGTCGGTTGAGTTTCAGCTAGGGTGGGCAGTGTAGGGGGACTTCAGATGTAGACATTCCTTAAGACATGAAGCCAGAATCTTTTTATCTTGGTAGACACACCTGCCTCTATTTGGTCCTGACCAGAGCCACTCTGGCAGATCCATTTCCCTTGAAGGCATAACTGGACTTACCTTACTTAGCCCACAAGCCCTCAGTGTTGGTCCAAGGAGAGAACCATATCCTTGAGATGAACTGGGTCTGAGTGAAAAGAGTTCATCTCTGTCCACGCCTGGAGGGATCAGCTTCCTTCTCTGTGACTCACCAAAGGTGGATGCTTTCTCTCCATCAGAGGCCTCACCTTCTCTGGCTGTCAAGGCACCTTCCAGGTGAGTGGTACAAGTGCTAGAGTAGGATTCTTCATAAAGGCAGACCCCATGTCAGCTGTGTCTTTTGTTTCTCATAATGTCTGATGTCAGAACTAAACATGGTCACCATTTCACAAACATGAGCAGCCTGACTGAATCCAAATGTTATAAATATTGTTGTATCCCTACATAGATGGCTGTCCTGGGGACAGACAGAGGGAATTCCCAACCAAAACTTCAGGAAATCCCTAGAGATGAAATGAACACTTTGTGGTAGTGGACCCTGAAGTCTTTCCTACCCTTCCTAATTTCCAGCTAAATCACGCAATACTCCCAGAAACCACTGACCCAAAAGATTCTTTTTGACTGCTTCTCTTTTTACTAGTGAATAATTCAAAGAACTATAAAGTTGAGTGCTTTCTCAAGATTTCTACCACTCTTTTTTAAAAACATATTTTATTGATTATGCTCTTATATTTGTCCCAGTTTTTCCCCCTTTGCCTCCTTCCTCCTGGTACCCCCTTCCCTCCGACAACCCCACCCATAGCTCCTGTGCATAGGTCGTACATACAAGTCCTTTGGCTACTCCATTTCCTATACTGTTCTTAACATCTTCCTATCTATTTTGTACCTACAAATCTGTACTTCTTAATCCCTGTACCTTTTGCCCCATTCTCTCACTTCCCCCTCCCAGCTGATAACTCTCCAAATGATCTCCATATGTATGATTCTGTTCCTGTTCTGCTTGTTTGCTTACTTCTTTAGATTCAGCTGTTGATAGTTGTAAACTTGTTGCTGGCTTCTACCACTCTTTGGAAGCCATTTCAAATCCTTGTGTCTTGCTAATTACTGGTAGTGCACGAGTCTTGCAGGCCTGGATTTAGTCCCTGCTCTGCTATTGAATAGCTGGAGACCTTGGGCAAGTTTCATCCCAACTTTTGCCTTAGTTTCTCTCTGTCTCTCTGTCTCTCTCTCTCTCTTTTTACAAGGACATAGGGTTATGAGTATTTAATGAGATAAAGGGTGGAAGTATCCAGCACCATGTCTGGCACTTAATGCTGCCTTCCTTTCCCAGGAGGTTGGAGCCACAAATTTCTCTAGTGTTGTGGCTCTCCCAGAGTTTCTGTGCTCACTGTTCCTATCTCTCACCGTTTCTCTCTGAGCATAGGACCCATCACAGTCATGGTCTCTGTTGTGGGTGAGGCTGCATACCCTTAACAGTTCAGGCCAGACATACTCATACATCAGACAGTTGTTCCTAAGCAGAATCCAGTGGATTGGGCTGCTAATATTTCCTTTCCTCTTGACTCTGGGACTCAATCTCACGGCACTTGCTACTGCACAATCCCAGCCCCTCACTCCTCAGCACAGGCTGGGTCCCACGCTGGTCCTCCAGCCCAGGCCTCAGCTCTGCCTCTCCTAGTCCAGTCCTCCAGGTCCCTTTTCTAGCCTGGCTGAAGGCTCTCTTTGTTTTCCCCTCTCTGCTGCCCCCAGATAACGCTCACATGTCCTGCTTGGACCTAGTCTCACTAAAGACCCCTGGAGAAGCTCAAATGGGGGAGCAGCAGTGACCAGCACAGACAGATAATGCTTATTCTGAACTCTCACTGTCTGCATCTCTGCCTCTGGTTTGGGCATCCAGACACCCTCTGAAATGGACCCTGAGGACCACATAAATGTCTGCTTTCTGCTTAGGTAGGGCCCATATTTTCCTTTCAAGTGTAAGAATTTACTGCTCAAATGACCCCTCATCTCAAGCCGTGGGCCTCCAGATACAATCAGAGAGGGCCCATGCAATGAGGGCCCCCAGACCTCAGAGAGATCACACCCAGAACAGCAGGACCCCAAGTCATTTCTTCGCGGTCTCCAAATCCCATGCTCAAGTTGAGGGTTTTCTAAACCTGGCTTGGGGCTGGAGAAGGGCAGATAACTGAGAATAAGAAACAGTGACAGAAAAAAAGAATCGTTTCAGCAACACCACAGTTTCACAGGATTCACCATGGTACAGACTTCAACTTTGCAGCCCAGTTTATTTTTAGATGGTGCTCTTCACACCCAATACCACCAAGTGTGATTTGATGAGGACTGTGAGCTTGGAAGAAGCTGTGGAGCCTTTTCTGTGTTTCTTTCTGCTCGGCTTTGACAGACTTCACATAAAAGACTCTATAAAAATAAAATGAGAAAATTACAATGCCAATAAAAATTCCATTGGAGGCTAAAAACTGTTTTATGTAAAGTGCAGAAGGACATGCGCTTACTTTGTTGTGGCTTCCCGGCTGTCTGTTCCCTGAGTCTGGCACATAGTAGATGCCCAATAAATAAGAACTGAGTGATGCATTAGTTTGCTGCTCACCCATTTGCGGAGCTTCAACGAGTCCATAGCTCTGCACACACACAACCACAAGGAGAGAAAATACTTAAGCTTGGATGGGAGAGCTGCTAAGTTGGCAGGAGAGCCTGCCACAAACTCTTCTAATAAATGTCCTTGCCTTTCACTTTGAGCTCTACTTATTGACAGTAAAATAATGATGTGGCAGAAAGGGAACTGCAAACACTGCCAAATTCTAAGAGAGGAGCTGGATACATGCCTTTCCGTTCTCATGTATTACCACTTGGTCTGTGCCAAGCCCTGTGCTTTACAGCCGGAATACAAATGTCACCATCTTATTGAATCTTATTAGCCAGGTTGAATAGGGTGCATGCGAAAGGCAGCTTCTTTTCTTTTTCTAATGCCAGTCAAACTCAATGCCCAGATGCATTTTTCCCCTGGACCCTTACATATAAAATCTTGGACAGGCCCATAACTTTGAGCACCCAGAAAAGTCTCATTTCAGTGCAAGATTCCCTCTGACTGCTTATCTAAGTGTTAGGTTCTCTCTGCATCAAGGCCAGGACTGCTTTGGGTTAGAAACAGGCTTAGAAAATTAAAACGTCAATTTCTCTTTTCTTACCACTTCATAGCCTCCAGAGGCAGCATCTGATACCTCTGCAGTTAGAATCCACCAAGAAGCTCTCTGGGCTCAGCAGATATTTTGTGCTGGCAGTTGTCCTAAGAGAGAATCTTGTGGTTTCCTAAGAATTCCCCTGCAAGATGTGTCCAAGTGCAACTCCACCCCATGGCTGATGTTGCCTCTGCCCAGCTGTGTACAATGCCCTCCCTCTGCTCTTGCCTTCTGTGAGCTCATGCTGGGGTATGAATGTCTTTATGTAGTTTGTGCCATAAATAAAGGCAGTAGACAAATGGGTAAGTAGAGGCCAAACTGCCAACTTGGTTTTGTGTCCCAAATGAGGGGTTTCACAAAGGGAGGAAAGGCCACCTTCATGTAGTTCATCAGCCATAGAAGGTACTTTTTTTGTGATTCTCACAAGTGAGCCCTCTGTGTGATCTGAGGGTCTGGCTCTCTCTCTGTTTGGGTCCACATCACTCCTGCTCATTTAGAGCACTTCCAGGCTCTGCTTTACCTATAGGTCCACTTGGCTATGAAAAGGGCTTGCATGTCTCCACCCTTTCAAGGGTGTTGGCAGTTCACTCCTGGGGCTTGTCCTCTTTGTCTTTGCTCTCCCATCAGGCATGTTGTTTGAGCCATCACCTTTCACCTTTCGATTGCTCAGGCATGGGCCAGACACCAGGCCCTTGTGTCCCCTCAAATTTCAGGAGACACATATTAAACCTTATAAATTATTCTCTTAAATTCCATCTCATGAAGGCAGAGGTGAAGGAAAAGCACTACTCTCTCTCAGAAACAGGTGTGAAATGGGAAATGGCATAGTGTTCCAACAACTTTTTGGAGAAATTGTCCATTCCTGACCTCTTAGCCCCCTAAAACCTCATAGGCTATGGATGGAGGATCACCAGGGCTGCTGGCTTGCTGGAAGAAGTGACTCATAAAGTGTGAGTAAGTGTTAATTCAATGAAGAGGGAGAGTATGCTACATGGGTGTTTCTGGCACAAAGCATGAGAGAGTGTGGCTTGTTCTTGGAGTTCCGTGTGACTGCAGAAGAAAGAGTTTCAGGGATGGCCAAATAGATGGAACAGAAATGTGGAGAACTGAGTTGTACCACATTCCTGAAGTATTTTGCATACTGCGCTGAGAAATTTGAATACTATCCTATAGGATTAGCCATCAAAGGATATTTAAAAAGATAACACATGTTTTTATTTTCCTCTTAGTATGCATTCTTTGGTTGCAGTATGGAAAGTTATGGTGAAAGTGGAGACTTTTTTATATGAGATAAGAACATTAATAAGCAATATTCAGAGAATCTTCCAATTGGAGTAAAAGGATTTCTGACTTTTTTCTTATTTATAAAAGTCTAATACAGTCTTGAAAGCCATTCATTCTCCTTGGTTTGCCAAGTTCTTAGGAAGGCATTATGATTGAGAGAGAAAGGCATGGGCTTTATTCCAGAGTGACCTGGGTTTTATTTGGGGGCCACTAATTACTCGTGATCTCAGACAAATATTGAACCTCTCTAGATCTCAGTTTCCTTATATATAAAAATGACACTAAAAACTTACGAGTCAGAATAAACTATTGGTTTGGCCAAAAAGTTCATTTAGTTTTTTTCATATAATAGTTCTAGTAGTGCTTAATTGTCTTTAAGTTCATTCAAAACAATTTTGTTAGATTGTATTGTGACAGTTGTCATATCAGCATGCATTTAAAAAACTTATCAAAATTGGTGAATTTTTGTGCAGCCATTTTAATATTGAAGATGGAAGAAAATATATAACATTTTTGGCGTATTATGCTTTATTATTTCAAGAAAGGTAAAACAGAACTGAAACACACAAAAAAGATTTGTGCAGTGTGTGGAGAAGGTGCTGTGACTGATCAGATGTGCCAAAATTGGTTTGCAAAGTTTCTTGATACTATTGACATTTTGGCCAAATCTTTGCTCTGGGGCTGTCTTATTCATTGGAAGGTGTTTAGCAGCACCACTGGCCTCTACCTATGAGAAGCCAATAGCAAGAGATAGCCAACATACTCAAAATATCCAAATCATTAAAGTTATTGGTGAAAATGAAAAATGTGTTTTATTTTATGGAAAAAACTAAATGGACTTTTTGACCAACCCAATAGATCAAGCTGCTGTAATAAACAAAGCCCAAGTCTTACTCACATATAGTAGTAGAAGTTTGACATATATCTTGTTCTCAATACATACCCACTGTGGGTCAGCTGGAAATTCTGTTCCATGCTCCGTGACTTCAACCCACACGTAGATAAAGTACTCATCATCTCACATATTGTGATCACTATGGCTAATGGAAAGAGAGTTCTGGAGTGTCACACCCTGTATGTTATAGATTGGATGTGGCATTCATTACTTCTGTTCAAAGTCTTTGGTCAGAACAAGTAATATAGTCCCACTCCGCCAGTATGGCACCATGTCTGTTCCCACAAGGCTACAGTGGGAGTTAAATGTGGATAAAAACACAAAGTGCTGGACACAGACTTAGTAACCAAGCAGGATCTGACAAAACTTTGCTATGCAGAGCAGCCTCACCCACAGCTGCAATGAAGACTTCCAGCTTCTCACTAAGCACTTTATGAAAAGTATTGTATTTTCAATTGCACAGGTAGACATTGGGGCTTCTATTTCAAAATGATAAAAGGAAATTTGAAAATTCCAGTGAAGGAAATCCTGGCTGAGGAACAGAAATAATAATAATAATAGTAATGATAACAATGATGTTGATGATAATTGACAAATGTCCTCATCTTGAAGTCATAGACATATGACAAATTCTCAAAGGCAGAATTTGGGGAAAGGCAGTTGAGTATCCCTTGTGTAATTTGGAAGGCTTTTGACTTCAAGTCAGAAAGGTTTAAATATGATCAGATTTATTGCCATGAAAACTCTACGTCCCATTGCAGGGCAGAGTTCCAGGTTGGTTGATTCAGCAGCTCAATTATGTCAAGAAGGACCAACATTCTTTCCATCTTTTTGCTCTGTCATTCACTATGTTGATTTCATTTGGTACACCTTAAGACTGGTTTGTCTGGAGATCATGGAAAGCTTGTCCAAAGCTATCCACTGGGGTAGAGAAATAATTACTTTCTGGAAACTTTTTTTAAAGATGCATGGGGAATGTCTCTAAAAGTCCCAGCAAAATATCTGCTTATATTTTGTTGGTTTAAATTTAATCATTAGTTCTGTCACTAGCAAAAGGAGTTGCAAGTGGAAGAAGGAAAGGATGTTGAATAGACAACTAATAGTCTACTCTGAACCCTTGAAAATAAGCAGACCTGGTTTTAGCAAATGATTCGATAGATCTCAACTGCTGATCTTTAGCAGTGTCTTATTATGAGATGGGATGACTTGGTAGGGTGTGCCTATCAGCCAGTGGAGTCTAATGGAGAAGTAGAGGAGACACTGCATCCCTCCGTCGTTTCTCAGCCATAACATGTGTCCATTCACATTCATCTTTTAACATTCTTTCAGCTGCCCCCTTTCTGTGTTAGAGCTTCATAGCACAGCCATCTTTAGGGTCTTTTCTACAGAATCTCTTGCAGATGAAGCCACATTATAGCATTGCTTTCAGACCTCAGTAACTGCACCCCTTGCAATGGAATTCAAGATGATCCCACCTTAGTGAAAATACCTCTCTGGGTACCTCACATCCAGAGATATTAGAAATTCAAATTCCTTGATAGTCTGTTTCAGTTGATATGCCCACCATTCCTTCTACTCTGGAATCAGCAGTGGCCTCCCAAGTGATCAGATGACTTCTTATCTCTCTCACACCAATCCTTCCTCTATCCCACAAACTAAACTAATTTTTGTCATCAGAGTTCTGATTATAGCAGATACTTGCTGAAAAACCAAGATTAGTCCATCAACTGTCCCCAACCCAATCTCTTTGCTCTTCCCTGCCTCTCAGTGCCCTGCTCCCTCTGTCCATCTGCTGCATCTTGGTTGCCTCCTCCCATGCCCTTCAATGCTTATACCACTCTCTCAAAAAATGCCTTGCTACTTATTCAAAGCCCTTCCCTCAGGCAAGATTCATGCTTTCTTCTGGAAAAAATACCTGTTTCCTATACATTTATTTCTACACTATCATTACAGCATTCTTTCTACTGATTATAGTAATGGATTTGTATTTTATCTCCTTCACAGAACACAAGCTCTTGGAGGGAGAGTAATCCCCATCCATGTTCATGTCTATCCCCTGAGCATTGCCCAGAGTCTGCTATGTAGTAAGTTTTCGATGAATGTGTCAAACTAAAAATGGGACAGAGACATGTAAAGCTATTCCAGTAGTCTTCCTGTTCATTTTTCTCCAGGATTGCTTGACCCTGAAGCTGAGTCCTTTATTCTGCAGCAGATATTTGTGTAGCTGAAGGACAGAAATGTAATTTATTAAATAAATACTACAAGTGGCCCTGGCTGGTGTGGCTCAGTGGATGGAACACCAGCCTGCAAACTGAAAGGTCATTGGTTCAGTTCCCGATCAGGACACATGCCCTGGGTTGCCGGCCAGGTCCCAAGTAGGGGGCCTGTGAGAGGCAACCACACATTGATGCTTCTATCCCTCTCTTTTTCCCTCCCTTCTGCTCTCTAAAAATAAATAAATAAAAGAATCTTTAAAAAAAATACAAGTGTCATGATGATGTCACTGACTATGTAAATGGGCAGTTGGGGGAACCATGTGCAGTTTACACACAGTGGAGTCTGAGCACTCATTCTTGGTCTGGTGTTACCCTTAATCTGGTCTCGCTCTTGATCTGTAACTTTCTGTAGAACCCTCCCTGCCAGTATGTGGAGCAGCCATGGCATGTTTACAGCAGTGTTGGGAAGAACATTTTTAAATACTTTTTTGAAATAATTACACTCACAATTATAAGAAATAATACAGATGATCACCTTAATCCTTTACCCAGTTTTCCCCAATGGTAACATCTTACAAAACTATAGTACAATATCAAACCAAGATATTGACATCAAGACAATCCATCTGTCTTATTCAGATTTCTTTTGATTTACTTGTGTTTCTTTGTGCGTGTGTATTAAGTCCTATGCGATTTTATCACATGGGTAGGTTTATATTCCACCGTCAAGACATAGAACAGTTCCATCACCATCAGGATCCCTCCTAGTGCCCATGTATAACCACACTCACTTCCTGCTCCCCTACTTCCTTCTTAACCTTTATTAACCACAAAACTGCTTTCCATTCCTATAACTTTGTAACTTTAAGGCTGTGATATAAATGGAATCATACTATGCAAACCTTTGGAACTGGATTGTTTTCAGTCTCATTCTCTACAGATCCACCAAGTGTGTATCAATAGCTCACTCCTTTTGATATCAGTGTACCATGGCTTGTTTAACCCTTCACCTGGATGAAGGGCATCTGGATTGTTTCTAGTTTCTGGCTATTACAAATAAATCTGCTATAAACTTTCATGTACAGGCTTTTGGGTGAACGTGTCTCCTGTTTCTTTGGGATAAATGCCTAATATGCAACTTCTGGGTCTTGTGATAGCTGCCAAACTGTTTTCCAGAGTGCCTGTATTCATCCTCACCAGCCTTTGGTGTTGGCGCTATTTTTTTTATTTTACTATTCTGATACATATTTAGAGATATGTAATTGAGGTTTGAGTTCTCAATTCTCTAATAGCTGATGAGGTTGAACAACCTTTTATGTGCTTATTTGCCATCTGCTTATCATCCTCAGTGAAATGCCTTTTGTTTTTTTCTAATTGGATTTTTTGGTTAGTCACTATTTAGTTTTGAGAGTTCTTTATCTATTCCGGGTACTGGTCCTTTGTTGGATAAGAGAGAAAGACCAATTTATCAATTTTTTATGGATAATGCTTTTGATGTCAAGCTTAAGAACTCTTTGCTTAGCCCTAAATCCCCAAAGCTTTTCTATTTTATTAAAGTCTTATAATTTTACATTTACTTTTAAGTCCATGTTCCATTTTGAGTTTATTTTTGTACAAGGTATGAAGTTTATGTCAATGTTCTTTCTTTTTTGTCTATGGATATCCAGTTGTTCCAGCACCATTTGTTGAAAGACAGTTTTTGTCTATTAAATTCCTTCTGCACCTTTGTCAAAGATCAGCAGGGATCTCTGTGTAGGTCTGTTTCTGGGCTCTTCATTCTATTCCATTGATCTATGTGTGTATCCCTTTGCCTATACTACAATGTCTTGATTGCAGTGGTTATATAGTAAGACTTAATATTGGGCACAGTGATTCCTCCCACTTTATTCTACTTTTTCAAGATATTTTAGTATTCTAGGCCTTGTGCCTTTTCCTATAAACTTCAGAACATAGTGGTTTATTTCATTGATGTAAATTATATTAAAATATAAAATATATAAAATGAATTTTAGAATAAGCTTGTCTATGTTTACAAAATACCTTGCTGGGAATTTGATAGGAATTGCGTTATACCTCTAAATCACTTCGGAGAGAATTGTCATCTTTACTGTATTGAGTTGGAAAGCCCACTTTTGCTGTAAAATTTAGTGGTGGACATACATATGTTTGAGCAACTTTGTACAAATGGTGTGCTGGCACTTAAAAAAATATTTGTGGTAGGGAGAGAGGATGGGAAGGCCAAGCAAATTCTTGAAGGGTTTGATCACTGGTTCCCAAATCTGGCCATGCCCACAACCTCTGCTAAGCCTCACAGAAGTACAGATTTCTGGGTTTTACCTCAGGCCTGCTGATTCAGAGTTCCCAGGGATGATGCTAGTGAAGCTGATTTTTTCTTCTTTTTTTAAATTAATTTTTGTAATTGAGATAACATTGGTTAAGAACATTATATAAATTTTAGGTGTATAAAATTATAATTCACTATCGGTGTCCTCTGCTGTGTGCACACCATCAAAAGTCTAGTTTCCATCTGTTACCACACATTTGACCCCCTTTTACCCATTATTTTTAACACTCTCCAGGGCTGATTCTTAGGCACAGCCAAATCTGAGAAGGTACAATGTAGAAGCCAGACATGGAAGCAATTATCAGGCAATGAGGTGAATCCCTTAGGACTGCACTGTTCTTTCTGACATTTGCCTGACACAAGGTGAGTGGCAGCTGCAATCAAGTTTGCATGAGACAAATTAATGGGTTTTTCATGAGATGTGATGCAAAATGAGTAAAAAGGCCTGGGGGAAGGAAAGACTAGATTCATTTTGAATCTCTAACCACCCATTTATTTTCCAAAGAAGAAATAAGTAGCCACACTTCAGCACAGTGCAAACAGTTCCCAGCAGTACTCTTATTTATTTACATCATTGCATACTTGGTCAATTCCCTCATCATAAGGTCTCCGAAACTCTAACAGTACACCAAGGAAGCTGGCTGTCACACTGAGAACATCTGAATAAGACTGTTGAGGTACCTGGAAACCTCTGTTTCACTAGCAGCAGAACCAGCCAAATGACCTAAAAGACATTTCTATAATAAAGAGAACAGGAAATTAGAAATCAAAGCACAGAGAGAAGAGTGCATAAATTAGGATTTAAAGCACAGGCATTTTTAAACCTTTGTCTTCGTTTTTGTTTGTTGCTTTCTGTCCTCTTAGTTTTTGCTTTGGCTGTTTCAGTCTCTTTATTTTTAATATAAAATTCATTATATAAATGGTGTGTGTGTGTGTGTGTGTGTGTGTGTGTGTGTGTGTCAAGGAATTTTTAACAAGATGTAGTTTCCTAACCCTATTACCCAAATACCAAGTCATTTCTATTCTATTGCTGAATATTCTCTCCTATTCATTGCCCTTCTCTGTGATTACATGCTTTTCTAAAGCTGTAATCAGTAAGCATACAATTTTGAGTTACTATACAAAATACTTTTTTAAGTTGTGACTATTTTATACTTACTTTATTGTTTTCTTGGATGTGTAATATTTCTTTATGCTATTGTACTATAATTGTATTTTTTCACCACACTGTCTTTAATATTACTGTATTTTATTCTATCAACATTTCTACTCTATTCATTTTTCACCATGTTGACATAATTGTCTTTAATATTACTATATCCTAAGGCATTTTATCCATTTTCAATTTGTTGTTTTTACCAAGAGCACTGCAATGGACATCTTAAAATATACAGATTTTTTTCTTTATTTTGAATTTCTTTGGGATAAATTCCCAGGAATGGTATCATTAAGTCATTGGACATAAGCATATTTATGGCTTTTAATATTTCTGAGCATATCAGCTTCATCAAAATTTTGCCAAAATAGGATATTATTTTTTAAAATTTTGTAGTTATAATGAATATAAACAAGTGAATAACATTGTTTTGATTAGAATGTGTTTGTACACATTTATGTTTTATTGTATATATTGCTCATTGAAATTTTATTTATCTATTATAAATTATAATGGACTTTACAAAAATTATATACATTAATCTTTATTCACAATTATGTAAATTGTTTCCCATCCATTGCTATTTTTACATTTATTTTGCCATTGTTATTTTAATACCATCAATTTTGTAGTTCTTTGTTATGGTAAGCCAGAGTTAAGTTTACTATCCTCTATAGATCTGATATAATGAAAGCCTGTTTTCTACTAGCTTTTTTCTGATTTTTAAAAAATTTTTGCATTTAATCAACCTATATGTAATTTTGGTAGATGAAGTATCTTTCAGTCTAAATCACGTTTTTTAGTTATCCTTGTTCTCTCTACAAGGTTGTCCTCCCTCTCCAACATTGGGACACTAACTGCCATGTGTCTCCCATTGTACAGTGCTGAGTATGTCCCTTGGCTCACACTGTGGCCCATCAGGTCGATTTCTTTTGTGCATTTGCTAATCCCACGTGGGTTTAGTTTTCTGTTATGGTGTTGGCTATATGTCTAATATCTGGTAATGCTGGATCTGCCACTTCACTCTTCTTATATTATTAGATGTTCCCATCTTATTTTTCCTTGGTATAATCTTAGATTCAGGTTGAGTCTCAAAACAAAATGCTTTCAAAAGAATTTATGCTCATATGGAGTTGCATAGAAAGGACACAGAAATATGTCAAAATACATTACTCTCATGGCCGTTGAGCTAAGACCCATAGCAGATTCATCTGAAGGAACTAGGGGCACTTTGAAAACCATGAAAACTCCCTCAACCAACGGAGAATTAAAAGGTCTAAATTGGAGCATTGCATTTGTCCCAGGAAGTGTGTACCAGTACCTTGCCTTGTCCAAGTTTATCTTAGTGTAATCACAGGGGCGTCCAAACTTTTGGTGCCTCTGCACCACACTGGAGAAAGAGTTGTTTTGGGCCACACATTAAATACACTGCAACACGTAATCACACCAAAAAAAATCTCATAATGTTTTAATTAAATTGACAATTTTGTCAATTTTGTGTTGGGCCACATTCACAGCCATCCTAGGCTACATGCGGCCCGTGGGTCGCAGGTTGGACACCCCTGATGGAAGGCTGGTTCTTGATGTCTTTCACAAAGGAAATTGCCCCACCCCCAGCCATGAGTGTGAGGGTACACACATACACACACACACTCAAACACACTTGATATACCCCCCAGAGCTGAATACAGGTCACTATTCATAATGAGTCTCAGAAGTGACGGGCATGATCTTTTCAACATTAGTTCTTAAAAACTGGGCCAGATCCTCCATCACAGATTTTCTCAGGTCCTGTCTCTTTCCTGGTGTCAGAGCCTGTAGGCACATTCTCTGGACCAAGGACATCTGACGGCTCTTCCAAGCAATCTCAGTTGAAAAGACATCCATGGAAAAACTGTCAGGTTCTGCCTTAAGAGACTGTGTTCACCTAAAACAATACATAGCTTTTGCTGGGTGGCCTCCACCATTTGGCTGGCAGTCTTTCCTAAACAGAACAGTTGCTCTGACTTCTAGTCCCACTGGACAGCAAGGCTTGTTTTAGCCTCATTAGAGAGAAATATCCTGTAAGGAAAAAAGTAAGACTCATGACATGTCATGGAAAGACATCTGTGTTATATAAACTCACATTCAAAGACACATTCAAGGGAAAATGTAAAAATTGACCAAAAATAGTATCAGATAGATGCAGTGTGAATGTATCTCTTCTAGCTGTATGATCTTGGAATAGTTAAATAAACATTCTAAGCCTCATTTATAAAAGAGGAATAAGAATACCATTCAAAGTTGATGTGAGGGTTAAATTAAATCATTTATAGAAACTACCTATGCACTTTTACTGCCTAAAAGGAAAAAACAAAATAACTTGTTATATAGGTTTAAAGTCCAAGGATGATGCACTACTTCATCCATAAGCAAAGCCCTCTATGCCCTCCAGCACTTCTCCCCACTTCCAGGATGACAGAGGGAATATTTACAACAGAGGTTCTTAACCTTTGAGGGGTGATGGATCTCTTAGAGCATTTAAAGAGTGTTAAGAGCTGCTTTTTTCCAAAAGAACCACACAAGTCAACATTCTAAAGAGGTGCAAAGGTCCGTGGATGCCTTGAAACACATCTGTGGGCTGCTCCACAGAGCCCAGGCTAAGAACCAATGCCATGAGCACTCACACATGCATGCATGCCTTCCATCAGCTGGAAAGGATAAGTGAAGGTGAAAAGACTCAGCCTAATTACACCCTAAGCCATTGTTCATAGCTGAGGGCTACTCAGCCCATCCCAGGCCTTGACAGCCTCTCCATAAACCTGTAGTTCTCCCCACCCCACTCCATACCTCATGTTAGGGCACAAGTGTGACTGCTTAGTTACTTTGTCTACATGAAAAAATACCCAACAGGATTGAGTGCATTCATAAGGTTGCATCATCTCACTGAAGTTACTTCCTTCTTTATAATTTATAAGAAAAAATAGCTACCGCCTTTTTACCCTTACTACATGCCGGGGAGGGTACCAAACACCTGACATGGGTTGTCCTTTAACTCTTAGGGTAACAGCATGAAGTGGGTTTTGTTATCTCCATTTGGCAGTCAGTTAGCTGAGACTTAGATGGTGTGAGAGCCATTTTGCTGCAGGTCACTCAGCCAGTGAGCAGTGTAGCCTGGTTTGGAGCGTGAGCCCCTCCAGCCACAAAGCCCTGTTCTAACTACTGTTCTATACAGCCTCCCTTCAGGGCACTGCAGATTTCATGATTCGTGTTGTAAGTGCTCACAACACCCACGGTCCTTACTTGCTTCCCTGAGCCCCCGATGCAATGCTGACTCTATCTTCTCTAAGCTCCTCAGCCCTAAGTAGCCCTCTCCAGAAGATTGTCCTCCACACATAAGCTGCCCCCTGCTTGCTCCACACTTTGTGAATCCATAGGTATCATTTCCAAAGATGTCAGAGTGTCCAGCTTCCCCATAAATAGCATGCACAGTCTTCAAAGCTTCCGTGTTGCCTATTAACTTGTTGCTTCCTATTTCAGATAAGAACCAGCACTTTTGTTATATTTGAACTTCAAATATCTACCCACATTATCAGCTTGCCTGCCACTGCCCTCTAAGAATCCATTTCAATCATTTGTGGTGAAAATGTAACTGGTCCACAGTGGAATGAAAGTGAATGAGTGTTTTTCAATTACAGCTAAATCTCCATGAGCCAATGCTTCACTAAGTTCCATTGCACTTTGAAAATGTGTGCGTGTGAGTTTCTTGAACACTTAGCAATTTTTAAAAACTGGACTACATCTTACAGGCATTTTAACAGAATATTGAGTGGTTTATCAAACTGTCAAGATTTTAACCCTCTCTTCTACCAGTCTGACAGTTTTTGTTACACTTCCTCCTCCTGTGTCTTCATTGTATGATCTGACCCCAGCCTGGTGACCCAGTCCCAACTTTTGGTGATGTCTTGTTTGACTTAGCTGTTTGAATTTCTTAATCAAGAAAGAGCTTGTTCTATTGAGCCATGGTGATTCAACGAGAAGGGCTAGGTTAGGTAATACCAAGACTCTTCTCTGAAATATATCAAACCCAGAGGCAGGTAGGAGCCAACAAAATGGGAATCAGCATGTCACAAGCAGCCCACTAAAACAGAGAGGCCTGAGGAGAGATGGTGCCCAGCCAGTGCTGGAGGCAGCATAGGACAGCAATGAACATGTGGTTCATGGAGTAGGAGACTTGGGGTTGAATTATGACTTTTTCACTTACTCACTGTAGACCATGGAAAAGTCCCATATGTGTCATCTGTAAATTGTGAATGATAATAACCTTTTCTTATAAGGTTGTTGTCATGGACAGGGACATGATAAGTGCTCAGTGAAAACACCTGCCATGATGATATGTGACCCCCAGAGGGAATGTGGGGGGGAATGCAGTATTTCCTGCAGGCCATCAGCCAGCCAAAGCAGACTGACAACAGTAAGCTCAACTTGAAGAACTCAGCCCAGCCTCATTCTGCCCAGACAAAGTGATACCCACCTGAGGGTGCCATCATCTGGGTCTATGATCTCCTCTAGGTCTTCCCATTCACTGTCATTATCTTGAGACTCTTCTGGAGGCAAAGACCCTGAGGGAGCACCCCAGGAGCAGAACTGTGGCAAGGGAATGGTCCCTGAATCTGCTTCCAAACATTTTCCACAGGGTAGCTGGTGTTCTGATGTAAAATTGATGGAAAGACACGCTTCATCATCCACAGTGGGAAAAGGAACTTCAGGTGCATGGCATATGTCACATTCCTCATCATCCTGGTCCAATTCAGGACTAGAAAACAGAAACCCATGTGTCTTCTAGCATTGACCAAAAATCCCTTTCCTAACCTCCCCTTCCCTCTCAGGATTCTCATCATGGTGCATCACAGGACAGCCAGCCAGGGTTCAAACAGTTCTTGTCAGAGGCTGCTCTGGGGCCAGGAAGTAAACAGTGAATAAGGCATGACCCCTGTCCTTGAGGAGCCCCCAATTTAATGGGAAGAGTGAGCAGTAAATAAATGTCACAATCTAGGTAGTGAGTGCTATGGGAACGGCAGCACAAAGCATTATGGGTGCAGGGGGAGCTCCTGACCAAGTCCAGGAGACCATGAGGGACTTGTCAAAGGGCATAACATTGTAAGCAAAGCCATGACCCAGTTCTAGGACTAACTTTTCACATGGGAATCATTCAGACCTTGGGCAAGTTCATTCACTTTTCTGGAATCTCAGTTTTTTCATCTGAAAAATGGAAAGATCGAGAAATTCATAGAATGTTGGAATGCTTAAATTAAATAATTCTGATACAGCAATCTCTGGTTCTTGGTACAGAGTAAAAACTTAGAAAGTAGACGATGCCATTATTATGGTACAGATTATGATTGTTACTTCAACAGAGGAATTAGATGAAAAGGGATAAAGCAGGAGGTTGGGAGCAACTCAAGCAGGTGGTTTCAGAGCACTTTGTGCAAATATCAGGTCCTTTCCTGAGCAATGAAAAAGTGCCTATTTGGAAGCAGGCAGCTAGAATGACATTTACTCCCTGTGTGACATAAGAGACAGATGAATGGTGAGACTCATTGTCTGGCAATGAAGACACAGACACAACAATGAAAGAATGGCCTTCTAGATGCTGCCCAAAGTCACCACACATACTTTTGGATTAAAAAGAGCGGCCTGTGCCAATGGAAGAGCATTTTGCATTTTCAAATATGCAGGGAAGGTGCTCAGAAAATACCTGTTGAAATACTGCCTAGAGATAATGAGTAGGAAAATCTAAAAGAAATGCATACAGCTTTAGTTTTTTATCAAATTCATGAATCTTTGTTTATCAGCCTCCTTTCCCATCCCCAAATCTACTGGTCAGCTTTGTTACATGTCCCCTGACCCTTCTTTCCCTTTCTAGCAATGCCTCTTTAAAATCAGCTCAGTACCTCCCAATAGCTAGAAGCCCCCAAATGCCCATAGGACCTGTCTTCCTTTCCAGTAGAGTTGGAGTGTCTGTTCCAACCTCAGTTTTGCTGTCAACGAGAGTTTATTTCTGCTCATGAGGGCTATATGAAAATGTGCATTTCACATAAATATACACACATTCCTGTGTAAAGGAAACTGTAAGCAACAGATGAAAGAAGAACATTCTTTAAAAAATCACTTATTTAAAAACCATTAAGCACTTCAAGGAAAAATTGGTTTAAAACCTTAAAATACTTGGCTGAATTATATAGAAAATATGGTTTCTTAATTGTATAGAAATTATGCAGAAAAACTGGAGGTTTTGCTAAAGAATGGGAAATCCAACCTATTGCCCAGGTCCACCCTCAACCCCCACCTCCCACAGCAGTCCTCTGAGGAGGAGAAACAGGTGGCAACCATGTCCACTGGCCACAGCAGTGTGGGATTGTTCAGGCTTCAAACCCTACCACCATATGCCTCCAACATTTCTAATAAGCTCTTTGCTCCCCTGGTTTGATTTGGGGCTCCAGCTACCCGCCCTGCCTGAAGAGAGAGACCCATCAGCCTGGAAGACAAGAGACAAAAGGTGGCCAAAGTCTGGAGGGGGCTTAGTGACCCCCAGGATGAAAAATCCTGGCCAAGACCCCACTACAGATCAGGGAGAATGACTTCCTTTCCTCCTACCCTTTCACACATGCCACCAAGCTTCCCTTGAGATGTGACCTAGAGTCTGACTGTGGGGGTGGGGAAGGGTGAAGAAGGAAAAAAGAGGCACAAAAAGTCCTGTGAGATCCCCAAGGCACAGCTTATTTCATAGAAGGGAGAAGACTTGGAGGTTTGGGGGATTTAATAAGGATGGTGGTATTGCTTTAGAGCAAGGCCAGATGTTCGGGCAGGTGGACATGCCAGGTAAAGAAGCAGGGTCCTTCATCAGGGGCTCCAAGCCAGCTCAGGGTGCCTGGGAGTAATACAGCAGGACTCCTATCAAGAGCCTGAGGGGATCAAAGTCACAGACCTCTCTGATGACCTCCAGGTACAATTAAGGACCTCAGCTGCTCCTCTAGACACATGATAGCTAGAGAAGAATCTGCAGACCAGATGTGATTTTCCCCAAATAAAGTGACAGGGCCCAGAACCCCAAATCCTGCAACTCTTCAGGGACTGCTTTTAAGGAAAAGAATTCCACTTAAGCTTGAGTCAGTGAAATCATTGTGAAGCCTTTGCTTATTACAAGGTATTTACTTCCCTGGACAGCTGTTCTTTAGAGACCCAGGCCACCAAAATCATGTCTACATTCCAGGAAGACGAGTCAAATGAGTAGACAGCATTTCAAGCCTAGGTACTAAGGTTTTGTAATCACCCCATTTACTGTGGTTAGACTTGCAACAAAGCTCAGGCTTTATCTCTTTTTGTGAGGCTTGGCCTTCTCAATTCTCCAGCAACAGGCCCTGCCTGATGTTCCTGTTAGCCCTGCTTAGTGCAGCTGGGAGCTCAGGGCCACTACTTCTGTGAGCCCCAAGGTCAGCATTGAACAGGTGGGATTTGCAGTGTCTCTAAGGCATCAAGTGGAAAAGTCCAGTGGACTACTGCGTTTGAAGTACAAATGATGATCCTGCTTGAGATCAATATTTAGGATTGTCAGAGTGCTATGTATGGAAGGGGGAGGCTGGATGTTTTTCCCTGAGTATCTGTATGTGGAAAGAATCCTGCTGAAGGCAGTGCCCAGGCCCCAGCCTGCTGGGGGCTCCTCGGTGCTGTGCTATACTGCGCCTGTTCTCAGCCAAGATTGGCCTCACTCGCTCCCCTCAGCCACACTCTGACTCCAGAGCAGGCCTCACAGGGCTCCCCTGTACCCTCTCACCTGACCAACAGCCCTCACCTGGCAGCCTCATTCACCCCTAAGCCGGCTGCTCTGATGACACAGCTGGCACAGCAGCTGCAGTAGAGTTAGACCTTTAGCCTCCTTATCATCCAGGAATAGTGTTCTGCCTCCCTGAAGGCATAGAGTAACTCTGAGTTTCTTTCAAGGACTCTGGCTTCATTTTATATTCTTCAATGACTATGAAGACTTCTCTCAATTCTTTCACTAAATTCTGGTTGCTGAAGCTACATGTTTTAATCACATGCATTTAACTATATGTGCAGAGAGAGAGAAGAGAAATAAATGGAAACATTCTCAATGACCAACTCTCCACTCAATGAGGGTAAGCGCTGAAGTGGACATCAGTGGGAAACCTGAACCTGCCATCCCTCCATTCCTATAAGGCCAGCATTTAAAGATGCAAGCATTTTGCAGAAAGCCCATAAACGCAGGTCACCAGACTTTATCAGAGGCTTAATCAAAGAAAAAGTGATCTGTTCCCATACTGGAGAGGGGGAGGAGACATCACATCTTCCAAAGTGATGTTCAAGGGTAATATGGTTTAAGGTGATTTTCACCTTATTCCCTAACTTTGGAAACAATGATAAAATGGGCCACCTCAAAAGGAAGTGAATTCTGCATCCCTGGAGATATTTAAGCACAAGCAGGACCCCTACTTCAGGGACGTCACAGAGCAGATTCCAGCATGGGCTTCAAGATTGGAGTCAATTATTTTTATATTGAACAACCCTGAGATCCTGTGAGTCAATGAATGAAACAATGACTACCTATACTAATAATTAGTAAAAAAAAATACTATTACCAATAACTGATAACCATGTTAGATTAATGACACATGGTATGTCAAACTCCAGGCTTATACCTAAACCCAGAGTCACTTTATAAGCCAGTTCTCAGGGTGTCTGTCCATTACCCCATATTATATGGTAGTAAAACCTTTAAAATTCCAACAGTGGTCCCATGCCTATAAGGAAGTATGGTTCCTTTTATTTTTCTTATAAGATCATGCTCATAATTGTCTTTAGATAAATCTCTGTAGGTTACTTCTTTGATTATTTAACCAATTTTTTCAATTACTGCCTAGAATACATTTGTGTTTATGTGTTTTTAGAAAATGAAATGAATATCACTGACAAATGTGCTTACCCACTTTGTTCTACTGTGCAGACTAGTTGGTTTTTGTTTGTCTGGCACAGTCTTCTTTTAAAAGTTGTCTGACTACATTTAGGGAACATATGTGGCTCTGGTTAGTCACAGATCTCACCCTGCCTAACTGCATTATGTGGGCTACTTCATATTTCATGTCACCTACCAGTCCCTATAGATCTGCCCTTGTCAGTCTTCTAAAATGATCAGCAAAAAAGAGCCATTTAATGTCACTGGGTTTATACAGTGTTAAACACAAACCATTGTTCCTCATTATTTGTCTACTTTGTGCTTATGCTTCCACCTAGCACACAGCTAAGAGCAGTAGCTTACCCTTTCTCAGTGTTTATACCCCTTTCTCTGCTCTTAACAGGTTTCCATACACCTTGGGTACCTGTAATAAATACATCAAACTGAATCAAATAGTATGTTTTCCATCAGGACATGACTGAGAACTGGAATACTTAGGGCAGGATTGGTACAAAAATAAAGCTAGGAATGGCTATTGAAATGAATGTTTTAGTCTGGTTTTGAAAATGTAGGCATTTTTTTAAAAGCTGGTGCTGATTGTAAAGCGTTATATTAGCAATAGAGATGGTGATGCATACAAGGAAATGCTCTATTACCACAATGCTTCAAGAGGCCACGAGGGAGCAAGAAAAAGATTTGTGTGCTGTGAAGAAACCCCAAGGCCTGCCATCTGCAGCCTTCAAAAGTTGACAAGCTGTGGTTATGGGAGCTCTAGACCTTATGCCTATCTTGTTTTAGCCTCTTCTCCAAATGCCTAGAACAGGGCTGGGCCTAGTAAGCATCTGAGCACAGGTTTTTTTTTTCTTCTATTGTAATTTCTAGCCATGAAATGCTTACAATTTACAAAATATCTGCACATATGGTGAGTCTTACCTTTCAAGTCTTCTGATATCACAAACCGAATAGCAGTTTTGCCTCATATCCTTTTCCAAAGAGGTAGGCAATGCCTCAGCATCTACTTCCTGTTGCAGTCTGCATAAATGAGGGTGGGAATCCCTAGGATGCACCAGAGAAGTGACCCAGGGTCTCCTTATGTCTTGGTTCCATTGTGCCTCTCTGGAGGCCTGTTGAAAGGACTCTGGCCTGAGACCCAGGCCTTCCCCTTCTTCCGGGGAGGCACTGTCCCTTCGACTGTCCTCTTGATCCAGGCTGGGGCTCTGCTCTGAGTCAGTGCATGTTGCCCTGATAAATCCTTTGTCTGAAACAGGTGTCTATTAAAAGAAATGCTAAGGATTAATAGATCCATGGTGCACAATGAACAGATTCTAAAATTTGCTTCCTTAAAAAATAAGGAATTTTTTTCATGCAGAATAGAGCATTTAAGAAATGTGCTCTGGAGTCATCCTCCCTCTGCCAGAACCCCAGCTCTCACAGGCCTTAGGTAGCACACTTAGCCATCTCTAAGCCCCTTAGCTTGGGACCATTGGAAGTGCTTGATAAATGTGTTGTTTTTAATAAAAAATATTTTGAAAATTTAGACAATACAAAAACAGAAGTAACAGTGACTCTTTACTCCACTTTCCAATAGGAAATTTTTTTTTAGTTTCTTTGTCTTCATCTGTCTTCATCCAAGAGGGCCCATTTCATAGCCTCATCTTCCCTCCCATCATGATGCCCTTTCCTGGGTCTCCTCCTTATTTCTCCAAATATTACTTAATTCTCTTCAACTGTTTACGTCCCCATTGGGCCTTTTAGGTCCTGATTCTGATCGCCTGCTACGGTGCACTAACACTGCTCAACTTTCTAGAGGAAAAAAAGAATCTGTACTTCAGTAGAAGACTATGCATTGCCTACAGCACAACCTGGGGGTTACCTGATTTGAGCTGTATTCATAGTTCTGAGATAGCTCATAACTCTGTATAAGTAAACAAGTTGTCATTTGAAACCTCTTTTGCCCAGTTTTTGTATCTGCCTAGTTCCCTCATTGAATAAGTTAGATAAAATCTTTAACATGTGTTCTTTTTACATCTGAGACTCATGATTTTACCTCTTCCTGAAAATTACCCTGTATTACTTCCATCCTATGACTATATCCATGATGTAATACAGCACATGAACTATCGAGCCAGACAGGGCTGAGCTCCCATATCTGCCATCACCTATAAGAAAGAAACTTTTGCCACCCAGCCTCGTGGCCTCCTCACTTGTCTGGCTGCTCAGCCCCCACAATGAGAGGGACCCCATATATGTACTTTTATTTAAATACGAATCATAAACACTGCAATTCTATTGATATACAAAGTACATTATAAAGGGTATATCAAAAATGGACAAGACAAAAAAATAGGAAAGCAGTCTTTTTTTCTCTTATAATCCTTGGGAGACCTCCAAAATCTCATTTTGAAACACTCTCCTCCTTCCAGCTCATCATCCCCTGCACTTGCTCCCCAGCAACCTTTATCCTCTTCAAGGTTTCCCGTGGATGGACCTGCTGCGTTTTCCCCACACTCTCCCTCCCAGCCACCCATGTCCTCACTTTCCCTCTATTCTGCTTAGATTCCATGGTCTACCCCATAAACACTCCCTTAATAACAAAAGAACACTGAGCTCATATCCTATTTCCCCTCTCAGCCTCCATCATGTTATTTGCTGGTGCTGTTTTAATTCCAGATCTTAGTGACTATTATGTTCATGTGGACTTCGTGCTTGCTTTTGAGACACTGACTAATACCAAATGTAGGAGCACAGAGGTCAAATGGACATTCAAGACTTCCAGGTAATCTTTCTCTACTTTATTAGTAAATTCAGTTTTCTGTTCTCTTTACTCTCTAACTTATTTCTCGTCTTCTCTCTCCTCAAGTCCCCTAACCTTGCCTCTTACTTCATAGTAAGAATGTACTCATTCAGATAAGCATCCTTCATCTCTCATAGTAAACTCAACTGACAAGCCTGAATCCCTACCCCAACATCCTCCTCCACCTACCAGCCACACCATTTCTCTGCTCTTCAAATGAGTGCCTATGCTCACTACTTCTGTATCTCCCCCTTCTCCTTTGTACCCATTCTAACTGGGCTTCTGTCCACATCATTCAGTCCCCAACTGAAATACCTCTAACCAGGGTCTCTAAAGATCTACCTCTTTCTAAATCCAAAGGACAATTCTCTGTCCTCATCTCACTCTACCTTTCAGCAACATCCAGTATAATTGAGCCCTCATCCTCCTTGAGAGCATTCGTTATTCATTTACTCTACTTAAATGTAAATCTAGTCTGAACTCTGTCCTTACCTGGTTTTTCTACCACCACCCAGGCCACTTCTTAGTCCCATTTGCTGTCTCATTTCTTTGACCCGGAACTCTCAATGTTGGAGTGTCCCATGGTTTACTTTTCGACCCTCTTCTTGACTTTCTCTGTGCTCTTTGACAGGGTGGTATCATCCATTTCATGGCTTTAAATGACATTATTTGCTGACAATTCCCAAATCTACTTTCAGTTCTCCTCAAATAACAGCCTAATAGACATCTACATTTGGTTGTTCCATAAACACTTTAGTTTTATGTGCTATCAAGAACTACTGCTTCTTTCCCATGTATTGTAACTCTCACCCTGTTCAGTTGCTTAATACAATTGCTGTAATCTAAGCTTTATTCCAAATGGGTAACTTTCTTATTTCCTTGCCATAGCTCTTTTCTCACCAAACAGGCATCAAGTCAGTATCAAACAAACTCTCAGAGTCTGGGTATCAAGAAACCTGAATCCCTAAGGCTCCTGTGCTGTCTCTAGTGACTGTCACCCTCATTTTATAGATGAGGCATCACAAGCCCTAGAGAAGTTAGGCAACTGCCCAAAGCCCATGCAGCAAGTTAGTGGCAGAGCAGGTGCAGGGGATTCCAGGGTGTCCACACAAATGCTCTGAGTCCTTCATCCCCCAGCTGCGAGGAGTGTCAGATGCTGATGGCACTCAGCTAGTGCCTGCCCAGAAACTGGGCTCAGCTCAAGGGAACTGCCTCAGCCAAAGTTAGGTCCCCTCCCTTGGGGCAGCCCATGCCCCAGTGCTTGTTGATGTTCAGTGCAAAGGCGCAGGCTCTTGTGCCCCACTTAAGAATAGCTCAAAAAGGTCATCCCAGCTCCAGAGTTCCCTGTGGGGTCAGCCAAGGCTTCTGTTGCAGCTGCACCATATTTCTTCTCCTTTTTTACCCCCATAACCTGTTTTCCTCACCCTCCCAGGAGTGTTCCCAACAACCAGCCCCATATACCCTTCTTGCACTGGAATCTTTCCTGCAAAGTCTGTGTCCCAGGGACCAAACACATGGCATTGTGATGGTTAATTTTAAGTGCTAACTTGGCTAAGCCACAGTACCCAAATATTTGGTCAAATGTTAGTCTAGGTGTTTCTATAAAGGTATTTTGTAGGCAAGATTAATGTTTAAATCAGTATATTGTGAATAAAGCAGATCAACCTCTGTAATGTGGGTAGGCCTCATCAATCAGCTGAAGGTTTTAAGAGAATAAGACCAAGATCTCCAATAATGAATACCATCTCCAGATTGCCTTTGGACTCATGCTGTAACATTAACTCCTCCCTGCGGTTCCAGACTACCAGCGTGCCCTGCAGAATTAGACTATCCAACCCCCACAATCACATGATCCAATCCCTTAAAATTTCTCTTTTCTCCTCTCCTCTCTCCCCATCCTCTACCCTTCTCTCCCTTTCTGTCTCTTCCTCCCTCTCCCCCCCACCATCATTCTCTCTCTCTCTCTCCATATATATGACCCTGCTATTGGTACACATACACATTCACACATACACATCTTATTGGTTCTATTTCTTGGTGAACCTAACACAGGCATCAAGGTAAAACCTCTAATTTTTCCTGATTCCAATGCCTCTTTTCCTTGCACTAGACCATATGTGGTTAATTCATGCATTAGGAGGATGGATCACATTCTGCTGTCCATTTCGTTCCTCGGAATGGAAATCCTTACCTTCTCTCACTCTGCTTTTGTGTCTACTTCCCTTGCTTCTGGTCTCCCCACAATTGGCTTGGGCTGCCAGAGAATCTGGCTATAGAGTTTTCACAGATAAGACCTGAACACATGTAACCATCTACAAGAAGATTGAAACGTCAGGAGAGGCAGAAGCAGGGAGGGGAAGGAAAAGGCAGAAATATGACCTCATGAACTTGTTACCAACCAATTGAGGTTTGGGGACCAGCTATTTTCCTGTCCCAGGGAGAAGGTGGCATTGAACTCTACCTACAGAGCAAAGCTGGGCTTCTCAGAACCCACCAAACAGGGAAAGGGGTATCTGAACCTGAGGCATGTGGAGAGAGCAAGGGCACCGTATCTTACCTGCCATCCCTGGTCCATCTCAGACAAGACACCTGGAGGGGGTCGGCAAAGTAGGAGCGTGACTTCCTGTGAGGCCCCTCGCAATAAATGGAGCACCTCCTACAAGCAACCAAACTCCACAGTCAGACATGGGGCTGGCATGGTTTGCATCTCCTCTTCTGTGCTCTCTACTATCTCCCTGGTGTTGGCTCTTCTACCCCCAACCCTAATATATCCCTCAGTTCCAGAAAACTGTGGAGAACACCACTGTGGACCTGACTTGCCAAAGTGCAGGGAGGCAAGACCACTAGCCTGCAGCTCCCACAAAGGTATTGTGCCAATGTCGGACTGGAAATGGCCAGAGTTTACCCAGGGCCTTCTCATACAGCATCTGCCAATAATAATGCCTTTCTCCAGAGACATAGTGACTCAAACAAATAGCTGTTCCAGTCTCAACCCCCTTTCCCTCCCACCCTCTCATCTCAGGACCACCAATCATGTAGGCACTGCAGCCAGTGCTCAGCTTAAGGCCCTGGGAACATTTTGACTGTAATATTGCCACAGTTCTCACAAATAGCCCATAGGTCCAAAGCTAGGTGGAAAAAAATCATCCCCACTTAACATACACTGTCCTGGGGATACTCCTCACTTCCTATCCCACCTGGAACCCTTCTCCACCTTTGTGCAGCATGCACTGTGCTCCAGAGGTAGGCCTATATGAGTGGCAGTGAGGCTTCCTGCTGGGCTCAGGTGGTGCCAGCATGGGCATGGATAGAGACGGGGAACAGAGGGAAGCTGGTGACAACTGTGTCCCTCAGTTAACGTCACAGCTCATTTTAGTGAGTCTGCTCCATCCAGCTCTCCCAACTTCTGGGGTTGGGTAATTGCCCCTTCCCATATCCCTTTGGACTTGGGGGAGTGGATAACTGCACCCCCTATTCCCAGACCCAGAGCTCCATATCTCCCTTGCTCACACCTTTATTAAAATACCCTCAAGTAACTGAATTTTCTGCCAGAACCCTGACTAATATGTGCAATATTTCATATAGCTTTTGTGAATAAGCATTGAGAAGTGTCCACTTTTCAACTTCTGCCAAGATGGAGGCATAGGTACATACACTTTGCCTCCTTGCACAACCAAAAGAAGGACAACAACAAATTTAAAAACAAAAACAACCAGAACTGCCAGAAAAATCAAACTGTGTGAAGTCCAGCAACCAAAGAGTTAAAGAAGAAACATTCATCCAGACTGGTAGGAGAGGCGGAGAGGGGTGGCCAGGGTAGAGAGGACACATGGCAAGGTGGTGGGTGGTCCCATATTTTCATGCAGATAAACTGGAAGGAGAAACTGGGGAGCAAACAGACTGCACTACCCAGGAGTCAGTGCAGGAAAGGAAAGCCTCAAAATTTCTGGCTGTAAAAACCTGTGAGGGTTGCATCAGCGAGAAAAACTCCCAGCCTCACTGGAGAGTTTGTTGGAGAGAACCACAGAGCCCCAAAGCTTGTACACAAACCCACCCACCTGGGAAGCAGCACCAGAAGGGCCCAATTTTCTTGTGCGTATCAGGGGAAGTGACTGAAAGGTGGTCAAAGACAAGCAGTATTGTTCCCTCTCTGACCCCTCCCCCATACACAACACCACATCACAGCAATGTGGGTTGCCCCACCCTCGTGAATAACTAAGGCTCCTCCCTTTACAATGTAACAGGAGTGCTGAGACAAAGAAATATGACCCAAATGAAAGAACAGATCAAAACTCCAGAAAAAATTCAACTAAGTGATGAAGACATAGCCAACCTATCAGGTGCACAGTTCAAAACACTGGTAATCAGGATGCTCACAGAAATGATTGAGCATGGTCACAAAATATAGGGAAAAGTGAAGGCTATGCAAAATGAAATAAAGAAAAATATACAGGGAACCAACAGTGAAAGGAAGAAAACCAGGACTCAAATCAACGATTTGGAGAAGGAAGAAATAAACATTCAACCAGAACAGAATGAAGAAACAAGAATTTTTAAAAATGAGGAGAGGCTTAGGAACCTCCGGAACAAATTTAAATGTTCCAACATCTGAATCATAGGGGTACCAGAAGGAGAAAAAGAAGAGCAAGAAATTGAAAACTTGTTCAAAAAAATAATAAAGGAAAACTTCCTCAATTTGTCGAAGGAAATAGACTTCTGGGAAGTCCAAGAAGTTCAGAGAGTCCCAAAGAAGTTGGACCGGAGGAAGCACACACCAAGGCACATCATCATTACATTACCCAAGATTAAAGATAAGGAGAGAATCTTCAAAGCAGCAAGAGAAAAGGAGGCAGTTACCTACGAAGGAGTTCCCATAAGACTATCAACTGATTCCTCAGAATAAGCCTTATAGGCAAGAAGTATGCAAAGTCATGAAAGGCAAGATCCTACATCCAAGAATATTCTATCCAGCAAAGCTATCATTTAGAATGGAAGGGCAGATAAAGTGCTTCCCAGATAAGGTCAACTTAAAGGAGTTCATCATCACCAAGCCTTAATTATATGACATGTTAAAGGGACTTATCTAAGAAAAAGAAGATCAAAACTATGAACAGTAAACTAACAACAAACTCACAACCATCAACAACTGAACCTAAAAAATCCCCCCAAAACAAAAACAAACTAAGCAAACAACTAGAATAGGAACAGAATCACAGAAATGGAAATCAGATGGAGGGTTATCAGCAGGGAGTTGTAGGGGGAAGAATGGGAGGAACGGTACAGGGAGTAAGAAGCATAAATGTTAGGTACAAAATAGACAGGGGGAGACTAAGCATTGTATAGGAAATGGAGAAGCCAAAGAACTTATATGTATGATCCATGGACATGAACTAAGAGGGGTGGGGAGAATGTTGGTGGGAAAAGGGACGCAGGGTGGAAAGGAATAAACGGGGGGAAATGGGACCACTGTAATAGCATAATCAATAAAATTACTTTAAAAAAAAGAAGTGTCCACTTTTCACTCTTTTTTAAATTATGTATTTGATCACACACAGGATAACCAATGCAATACTATGCTCCAAAAGCTATGCAAATTTGGTAGACAAAGGGGAAGAAGAAGGGCAGAAAGGGACCCACTGTAGTCCTTACACTCACCTCCCAGAAAGTGTTAGGAGACCTTTAGACAATACAGAAGCTCAGGTTTTATCCTCAGTTTCATTATGAACCTAATTAGAACAGGGCTAACTCAGGTCAGCTATTTAAACACAAAGATGGAAAATTAAATGTGAGAAAGTTCTGCCAATTTTTCCTTCTGTGTGATCAAAGTCCAGGCTCCAGGTATGATTTTCAAGAGCTCAGAGTATTCCCTACAGTGGGTGGGCCTGAAAAAAAAGCATGGTTGAAATCAGCTTGCACACGAGGCTGCATCATTCATGGCCTCCCACCTGGAAGATAAGGCCTTCTGTGGACTTTCCATTCACGGCCAGGATAATGTCACCAGCTGCGATGGTCCCGTTCTTCTCAGCTGGCTGTCCTGGGAAGAGCTGCTTAATCCTCACAAGATCATTTTTGAGATGGCTGCAGCTGTCCCTTTCCATCTGCACAAAACTGAATCCCAAACCACTGGCATTCTTTTTCAGTTTAACTTCAAACTGCAGACCTGTATTGTAGGATGTGAATGAATAAATCCTCCAGTATATTACAAGTGAAACTGCCCAGCCTCAAAATGCAAACTGTCAAGTAGATGAACTATTTGTTTTACATAAATGGTTTCATTTTGCTAATTTTTTGACAGATTCCATTGTACATGTTATAGATCAGTGTTGTCCAATGGAAATATAATGTTAGCTGCAAATGCAAACCACATAGGTAATTTCTTTTTTAAAAGTGAGAGGATACAGCTAAAATAAACTTAATCATATATTTTATTTATGGTTACATATCTCTAAATATATCTAAAGTATTACCATTTCAACTTACAAACAACACAAGAAATTATTAATATTTTACACTCCTCTAACTCTTCAGAAATTGAAAGTGTGCTTTATCAATTGGATTAACCACATTTCAAGTACTTAATAGGCACATGCAACAAATGGCAATCATATCAGACAGTGTAATTACAGATAGTCGACAAAGTCTATATGTAAAGATATAGTTCATAAACACACACAATATGCCCATTGCATTTAGTAAAACTAGTATCACATAAAATCCTAGTACTCTTTTAGAACCTCAATCATTTTTTAATATACTTGAAGCTAAATTTTGCATAAATAGACTACAGAGACAATTACAGCCAATTCCATGGAAGTGTCTTAGCTGCAGTTTTGTTTAGCCATGTGGACCGACTGTAAGACAAAACAGTTGCCTTTGGGCACCCAAGATAGACACAGTCCCAGGAGCCTGGATGCCTGGCAGCAGAAGAGGCCTCTCAGCCTCCCGTCATTTGGCTTCTCCAAATCAGCTGGCATCGGTCAATAGAGGCACAGAGCACTGCATTGTGAGCTTTAATTTGGGGCAGGAATAAAAGCATCAGAAGCTCAGAGGTGCAAGTGTTTTGTGTGACTGATTTCACCTTTGCCATCATCTGGCCCCTTTGGCTCATTTTGTAGTCAGTTTCTTAAAGATTCTCACTGGAATCAACAGAGGAGCAATGAAAGAGGACAGGCTTGTTTATGTACCTGCGTGCCCTTCCATCTCTCACTGTGTCTACCTTGCATCCAACCTGACTTACACCTTTCAGAAAATCTCTATAAAGGGACTGGAAAATTGTTAAACTCCAAATTGTGATATCCTAAAGAAATAAGCCTTTTTCCTAAGAGAAAACAAAATCACGGGGAAGTACAGAGGAGCAGCCCATCAGAAGATGAGCCCTGACGTGCTCTGATAAACTGATTGTGGGTCTGCTTTTTTAAAGTGATGCTGATAAAAAGGCTAGACTCTGAACACTTTCTCTCCCAACCTGCTTCATCGTTCCTCAGATCTTTTGTTACAGATGCCTTGGCTTGAATGTAGAGCTTCGGTCAGAAAATGCATGACCCTCTCATTTCAATTTTATCCCTAAATACTTATGTGCAAACAATCCAGCAGCTGATCAGTAACCCTCAGAAGGTTTGGTGGCAGAATTATGCCTAGTAATCATTTTGGGACAATGCATTATTTTTCCAGAAACACATTTTATTAGATTGGTTTCTACTACATCAAAAAGCTGGCCACAGCATGACCACCACTGCTAACTATCTTTTGAGGACCCAGAGAAAGCCCTCCTGCTTTCCCTTTTGAGTTGACCATTCAAAAGCAGCACAAGATGACATGACAATAGTAACACTCAATTCTCTCTCCTCTCACCATCTGTCGCTGAGACACAGCTTGCAGGCCTGCTAGGCAAGGCTGTTACCAAGGAAACAGCCTTGCATTCAACTCCCATCCTGTTATTAACAGAAGGACATTGCTGTGCAATCCTGGGGCCTCTTCTCTCTAAGACCAGTCTTGCAACCTAGGATGGGCAAACAAATACAATGTATGCTCATATGTCACCCAGAAGGCTCTCCCTTCACCCTGCAAATGCTTTTTAATTTTCTGATACTTTCAGTAGCTGCTTCATTTGAATCTCAAATTAAAGTCTTCAAGCTAGTCTATTTGTTGGGATCCAGAGCCATATTTCCAACTACCTATCAGACAAATTCCCCTGGAAGTATTATGTGCGCCTCTATTTCAGTGTATTCAAGGTCAAATTCATCTTCTCACCCTCACTTCCTCCCTTGTTTTGCTAAAAACATTTCTCCCCATGCATTTGCTTTCCCAGAATATGGAACATCCCTCAACTAATCCGCCAGGGCCACACTTGCAGTGGTCCAGCTCTCCCCTTCTGCCCTCAAAATTCTCATCTGATTTCTAAGGCTTGAATATTCTCCATCAGAAACATCTTCTCAGTGCTCCCCACTTCTCCACTCTCTCGCCTGCTGCCAGTGCCAAACTGGACTGTGGCAAGCTCCTTGGCTTGCTGGACCCTAACTTGACCTTTTGTGGCCTGTTCTCTTCAGGGCTACCCAGGGATTGGTGAAAGACACAAAATAAATACACAGCACTCTTGATTAAGAGTCCCCAGTGTTTCCCATCAGCTAACATCCTGACCCCTAGCATAATATCCCATGCCCATGTCAACCTGGCCTCTCTTTCCTTCTGGTTTGATTTCTATCCCTCTCCCCCCGACACTCTAACTCTTGTTACCCAAAGCATTGTTCAAGAACCAGTGGTTAGATATCACCTGGACACTTTTTAGAAATGCCAAATTTCCACTCAAAGGAGTTAGCCTAGTTAACATTCTTCTGCTGCAATAGTCCTTTAGCACCAATTGCATGATCCTAGAGTGACAATTCCTACTTGTCATCACCACCAGTAGGCTGGCCAAGCACCTTCTGTAATCATGCTAATTAGCAAAGATCTACAGAACAAAGAGTACTAATAAATTATGATTCTGTTCTCAAGATATGTGAACCAACGCTGTCAATATAAGTAAATTACCAAAAATCAGAAGGCTGCTTTGGGAAAAAAAAGAAAATTTGCCAGAAGGGACCCCAGAAGTCCTTTCTGTCTCTTCAGACTCCCCAGTTACCGAGAGAGAGAGCAGTGTTAACTCTGTAGTTTAAGATACTGGGGCAAGTAGAGTCTCCTGCCCTCAGGCAGAGAATGGAATGCAATGCTATAATATCCAGATGGCACCTGGGAGAATGCCTCCACCTCTCAGCATCTTGAATTTCTACTTCATTGTAATCAAAGGATTCCCAGGACAATGTGATCTTTAATCCCACAACATGATGAAAATGGTATGAACTGGGGGTGGAGATGAGGGATCAGCATATGCAAAGGCAGGTTAGTGAGAGAGCCTGAGAGCAGGTGGAAGACCTGGTCACTTAGTGCTGGAACAGAGAGTGAGTGCAGACAGAGCCAGGTGAGAGAAGTGGTCCCACTCCATCAGCTCTGTTCAGCTGTGCAATTTCAGAATCCAGGCAAATGACAAGTACATTTTTCAAGGTTTTTTATAGGGGTTAGGTTTTCTGCTTGGAACATCTGTCTGTTTCCTCCTGGCTTTCACATCCACATAGAAAATTAGTGGTAAAAGGAAGACACGAAAGAAAAACAAACAGACAACAAAGAAAGTCTTATTTTGTTTCCTGCATGCCCCCCTCCCACTCTGAGGCGATTGCAGTGTCTAATATTGTCCAGGAAAGCTCTGAAAGGAAGGGAAGCTCCCCAGTTATGGGTGATGGTACACTTACCTGTCCAGAGCCCTTGAAGCACAGCACAGCCTGCTTGTGGGTGAGGCCACACAGCCTCATTCCATTGACCTGCAAGAGCCTGTCACCTGGGAGGGAGAGAGATGTCGTGTCCAAGGGTTCCAGAGGCTGCAGGAAGGACTCTCCTGGGGGTCCCTGCCCAGCGTACTTCCATGTGGCCTCTAGGAGAGGCAGGAAGCAGAGTAGTGAGGAGCCCTGCCTGGACCTCAGTGTCAGTACCGCTATGAACACCTTCGCCTACCCGTGGGAGAGAAGCCTTTCGATTGGTTGGGTCATCTCTGCACAACCTCATCTTTTCTCCTGTTTTCCTATGAAACTGTGTTTGAAAGTTTTTTCAAGTCACTTTGGGGTAATGTTTATCTCCAGAAAGTTTTTTATTTCAAAAAAGTCAGGCAGACTTGGTGGATGCCAGAGACACTGGAATTCTAGAGGAAATGAAAGAAGAGCCTAAGTGTCCTTTCTGGTTCAATTATGGCTGTTTTAGAGAACAATATAAATCATCTACTTCTATTAGAGCAGTGGACATGAGGAAAGGTGGGGAGGAGGCCCACCGGTGTCCACCCCAGTCGCTAAAGTGAGCATCACCAACACGTGCTCTGTCCTCCATGGAAAGCCCTATTTTCTCCCATGAAGGCCAAACCATAACATGCTTATTTAAAATCTTATAGTTTTTAAGTCACCCTATAGTTCCCAATGTGTTACTACAAATATCTGATTGCTATATGAACCTATCAAGTAGGTGGGCCAGGCTAAATTGTCCCCTTTTCCAGGTGAGACAGCCATAACGTGGTGAGGCTGTTATTTGCACAATGTCTCAAGGGTGGGAGTAGGGTTGCACCTCCTAGGCCAGGGCTCTACACACTGAAGAATGCAGTTCCCAGCATGATTCCATTCCTCACCCTGCAGGATCTGCCCTTCCTTGGCAGCTGGTCCTCCAGGAATGATGGATTTCACATATATCCCTCCATTGGGCACACCTGTGTTAATGCCACCCTGAAAAATACAACAAAAAACTCACCACCTGTCTGCTCCCTCCCGGAGGGCCTCCCTGACCTTCAAGACTAAGAGAGTCCCCATCTGCCTGCCACTCTTTCTCCATGTAACACAATCTTATCTATTCGCTTGTTTGTTTAGCCTATATTATCCATGACCAGCAAGGTTAGTTACTCATAAGAAGTATAACAATACGAGCTGTGTGAGAGAGCTGTGCCATATCCAGCTCCAGTAATGGCCCATGGCGGGCACTTGAAAATCAGAGTCACATCAGTGCACCACACTGTCTCTCCATAAGCAACAACCAACATAGGTGGGTGTGGCTACAGGCTGGGCCTGGCACATTGATGACTGGTGCCTGGCATGTTCTGTATGCTTATGTGCTGGTTTGTGGATACAAAACTAGGACTAAACCATACAGTATTCAGCAACTTATGTTTTTTTAACTTAATAATTGATCGTGAACTTCCCTATAGGCCACTAGATTAAGATTTAACTCTATCCTTCTCTTCTAATTACTTCATGCATGTATATACACATACATACAGAATCTTAGATCAGTGGGATTACATCAGTCCTGTACAGTATTTTCCTCCCTTCTCCAGGATCTGCCAGATAGAGCTCACAAACCAAATACAGAGTGTCCATTCTGAAGAGAGCTCTTGCCATCCTGGCTTTGTCCTGACCTTGAAAGTGGGAGCACCAGACTCTATCATGATCCTTTCTCTGGGTGACCATGGACTATCCCTCTCACCTTTGGTTTGTGTCTCTCCAGCCCCACCCTGCTGCCTCTCCTTGCTGCCCAGCATAACCTTCAAGTTAGGACCCATCACCCAATTCTACCCACACTGCTCATCCCAAGATTGCCCTGTGTCTCCCAGTTTGTTTTTGACCTCCCACCCCCAAAAAAGGCCCAAACCAACTTTCTTGGTTCACCCATTTCTCGTGTTCTGCTTGTACCACTGAGCACATTGTCAGAGGTTACTGTGTGAGTGGAATGCCCACCAAGGCTCCAGATGAACATCTTATTAACTTTACTTTCTGAGTTCCCTTAATAACTCTTACAGTTATACTGAATCCAAGTGTCCCATCTTCTTTAGCCAGTTCCACAAAGTAGATTTCACTGGCATTGGTTTCTGAAAGTGATGGAGAAGAAGAAGAAGCAGCACCCTGATGCAAAGAAGCAAAAATAAAGTGTGAGGGCACTTGCCCTGCCTAAGCAACAGTACCTCTTAGCTCTCACCTGCTCTTAGGGACTGGCAGCATTGCACACCAAAAGGGGCATGAGCTTCAGGGTTGGGCCAACAGGGGATTTGTTTTCAGCTTCAGAAGCTCCTTCCTATATGACCTTAGACCAGACTCTTTGTCTGTCCATTCTTAGTTTCCAAATTCACAAAACTGGAATAAGAGCTCCTCTTCTAATTGTGACTATGAATGATGCCCAGCACATAGCAGGGACTCAATAAATATAAGTCCCCTCCTGTTTCTACTCAAGATGCAAATATCATTATGAGAACTGAAACCATCCAGGCAATCCCTGGTAGCATCACATATGACACCAGCCAAGTTATGTCACATGC
Organism: Mormoops blainvillei; assembly: GCA_004026545.1. Taxonomy (NCBI): domain Eukaryota; kingdom Metazoa; phylum Chordata; class Mammalia; order Chiroptera; family Mormoopidae; genus Mormoops; species Mormoops blainvillei. Next base: position 54,984 of record PVJD01000173.1, read on the forward strand.
TGTATACCAGATATTCAGTAGCTTCTTGAGCAGAAGAAAACCTCAGGAGGACCTTCATTTAACTCCAGCAACAGTAGCTGCGTTGTGTTTCTACTTTACAGTAGATGAATCTTTGAGAGAAGGATAGAAGAGAAGAATTGTCTACCACATGCAAGGGATTTTGCTTGGTATTATTAAATAAACATGTAGGATTTGTTTATTTATTCATCTAATGATGCGACAACATTAACTGAGCACCAGGAATATGGCAGTGATCAGACAGACCTGCCCGTATCAAACCACTATCTAGTCAGGGAGAGAATTTTAATGAACTGTTCCCAGAAGATAGGACTGCAGATACTGCCAGCCTTTTGTCCTATTTTCTCCCTTTGCCTAGTTAACTTCCTAGTCCACTATGTTGGAAAATACAACACATAGGAAACTAAACAAGCCAAAGTAAGCTAAAAAGAAATCATCAGTTCAACAGAAGACCTTTAGGCCTTGCTTCCCTACAGAAAGTGGTCTTCCAAAGTACAACCCAGGTGCAGGTTTCTGCTCTGGAGTCTCCTTGTCAGATTGGAATCCCAGCTCTGCCACTTACTCCCTGAGAGACCATGGGCATATTCCTTTCTTCTCTGAGCTTCGAGTATCCCACCTATAAAATGAGTAATGTGTGATAATAATTATCCCATAAGCTTGCCATGAAGCTTACATGCGATAACACATCCAAGTGCTCGGGCCCCTGCCTGACACATGGTTAAGCACTCAATAAATGTTCACCGTTAGTATTATTCTCTTGCTGACCCCACACCTAGCTCTTCATGTGACATATTGTCCAGGTGAGTGTCATGCCAATTAGGAAACAACTAACATTCCTCAAGCCCTACTGTGAACCAGATCCTGGGCACTTCTGCCTCCTCAGCTCTGTGAAGAGGTATCATTACTACAACGACAAAAGATAAAAATGAGGTTGAGAGCTTTCAGTCAAGATGGCAGTGTAGGTGAACACAGTACTTGGAACCTCCCACAACAACATCAGAATTACAACTAAACTTCAAAACAACCATTATTCAGGACCACCTGAAATCTAGGAGAATAGAAGTTCTATACCTAAGAATATGCATAAGGAGCCACATCAAGACTTTCCGATGGGACAGAGACGAGTAATGGGCTGGTCCCAAACCCAAAGGTGGGAGAGATATCTCGGCTGTGAAGGTTCCCTCTAGGAGCAAGGGGTCTCATCCCCACACCAGGCCCCCATTCCAGGGTTACAGTGCTAGGGAAAGAAGTCCCCATTACTTTTGGCTGTGAACACCAATGGGGATTGTGGCTGGGTGAGACAGCAGGCTTCTAGAGCCTCAGGAATTCCTCTTAAAGGGTTCATGCACAGACTTACTAAGACTCACGCACTCTGAGCTCCAGCAGTGGGGCAGCAGCGTGAAAGTTGCCTTAGACCTTTGGGGAGGAACTGAATTGTCTGGTGTCATGGAAAGGGCTGGAGGGGAAGCTTTCTGCCAGACAGAAGTTTCTTTGCTAAGCCCTCCTCCCACAGAGTCAACAGGTGAGCACCATATCTGAGACTCCATCAACCTAGCTCATATTGTTCACCCCACCCTGGTGATTCCCCTAGACCCTGCCCCATCCAACTTTTGGGCCCACCGAAGCCCTTCTCAGTGGATTTTCCATACAAATGGCCTATCTTGGCTCATGCTGCTGAATTTCCTAATATCTTACAAAGTAGCAGCAACTGGCCTCTGTATCCCCCATACCTCTTGCTAAGTGGCCTGAGCCTGCACTAGCAGCAGCCAGCCTTGGTTCACAACCTTGCCTTTCCTTGGCACCTCCAAGCCCAGTACAAGTAACAGCTATCTGCAGATTGCTTTGTAGTTCATGCCAGGTGGCCCTGGGAGGGGCCCTGGTGGCAACTGACCTTGACCTGCACCTCCTGAGAGGCTCCAGAGCCAGCATACCCAGTAGATAGAATCAGACCATGCTGAACAACCACCAACCTTCTCCACTAGCAACACACTCAAGGTGTGGACTCAACAGGTACTGGAGCCCTGCTGAAGTGAGTTCTGCTCTGTGGGATCAGTGTCTGCACAGCAGATTCTCCACAATGGTAAAAGTCAGTTCCCACAGCTTATCAGCCTGGGGGTAAATCCCTCCCATTGATGTGTCAACAGAAATCAAGGCTTAACTACAACAGTAGGGTGCACACAGCCTGCACAGAGGGATGCGCACCTAGAACACCCAGCTCAGGTGTCTGGGGAGGCTGTGCCACTGGGCCCTGCAGGACACCTACTACATAAAGCCACTCTACCAAGACCAGGAGACATAGAGGCCCTACTTGTTACATAGAAACAAACACAGGAAGACTTCCAAAATGGGGAGATAAAGAAACATGTCCCAAAAGAAAGAACAGAACAGAACTCCCAAAAAAGAACTAGACAAAATGGAGATGAGCAAGCTACCATTGCAGAGTTCAAAACACTGGTTATGAGGATGTTCAATGAACTTAGGAGATGAGTAGAGGAGCTCAGTAAGAACTTCAACAAAGAGATAGGAAACATAAACATTGGAGATAGAGAACATAAATAAGAACCAGTTAGACTGATGAATACATTAACTGCAAATGAAGAATACATTGCAGGGAATCAACAGTAGAGTAGATGAAGTTGAGGATCAAAACAGTAATTTAAAAGGTAAAAAAGCAGAAAACACCTAATTAGAACAGCAAAAATAAAAAAAAGAATTCCAAACAATAAGGATAGTGTAAGGAGCCTCTGAGACAATTTCAAGCATACCAATATTTGCATCATGGGGGAACTGTAAGGAGAACAAAGAGAGCAATAAATTGAAAGCCTATGTGAAAAAAATAATGATGGAAAACTCCCCTAACTTGATGAAGGAAATAGACATACAAGTCCAGGAAGAGCCGAGAGCCCCAAACAAGATAAACTCTAAAAGGCCCACACCAAGACACACCATAATTAAAATGCTAAAGGTTAAAGACAAAGAGAGAATCTTAAAAGCAGCAAGAGAAAAGCAATTAGTCAACTGTTGTTCAAGGGAGCTTCCATAAGACTTCCAGCTGATTTCTCAACAGAAGCTTTGCAGGCCAGAAACAATTGGTATGAAATATTGACAGTGATGAAAAGCAAGGACCTATGGCCAAGATTACTCCACCCAGCAAAACTACCATTTAAAATTAAAGGTCAGATTTAGACTGGAAGATGAAAGCCAAGTAGGTGGAAGCTGAGCCCTCAGCACAGATTTTAGGCTGATCTTCTGACAAGTGACCTGAACAATGTACGGAATCTCAGTTGATAAGAATTTTTGAAGCCAAGGAGTACAGAGGATACTTTACACCATCCAGTAAGAGATTTTATATGTTGAAGGGGAAATACCCTGTGCAACACTCCTACACCAGAGGAGAGGCCAGACAGAAAATGCAGCTTTTCTCCCTCCCCTCCCATAATGGGGAGCCCCGGTCCCACTCAGGGAACCCCCAACCCTAATCAGGAGAGGCTTTGTAGGATATATAGAGCCTGGGGACTCAGGCTGTACACACACAGTGAGGAGCACATCCATAGCTACAGTATCAACTGGGAGAGTTCCAGAGAGAAATTCTATCTCCTAAAACTGTTGGAGGCACTGGCAGGCTTTGGCCAGCCATGATTGAGAGAAGCTTTTTTTTGGTGAGGGAGGTGGAGTGAGCAGAGAACTGGTCAGTGACTTGGCACTGTGGTGTGGGTACTACATAAAAACTTTTAAAAAGGGGAGCTGAACTATGGCTGGGCAAAGACCCTACATGTGCACACAGCTGACCTACCAGCAAAGAAACCAGATTGAAAGTGTGGTTCATTCCCACTGAATCCAGCTGAGCAGGAAGTTCAGAAAGCTGCACAGCCAAGGGATTGTGGGACTCCTCCCAGTGTGGCTGCTGAGCAAGGGGATGCACAGAATGAAGGATTTAGGCCTTAGTCTCCTGTGAGAGCAGTGGGCTAGGAGCTAGATGGGCAAGAGCTAAGTACCTGAGATTCTTTGTAGCAAGGCAGGTCCCCTCATATCACAGAGTACAAACTTCTGGGAGGATGAAGGCATGCCCAACCCCCACCTGCAGGATTGCAAACTGCAGGTCAGTAAAGCCAGGCTCAAGAATACCCTGCCAGGTGCATATCCTCAGGGGAAAGAAAGAGGATCTCCAAAAGAGACTTTTCTGAACTTTCATCAGATGCAACAAGATATGTTGGTTCCTATTCCACTGAAACCAGCAGAGCAGAGAGATTAGAAATTGATGTAGCAAGGGGTATTCAGGACCCCATCCTGCCTCAGCTCTTATACTGAGCTGCCATCAGTGCCAAGCAGGAAAGAACTGGCCCTTTTAAACAGATTGTCCCCTCACATAAAACGGACAGCTAATTCATCAGAAACTATTCTTTGTTGGAAATAATCTGGGACAGACCAAGATGTGTGGTGAAGGGTGAGGGAACACACACACCATCTTCCCTGAAGACTAAACAGCACCACCCAGGGGAGATCCAGGGACCTCACACTCCTGATTGCACCAGAAGCCCCCTCTAGAGGCAGGTGGATCATGGTACATGCAGTGCTGTTAGACTTTAGATAAATCGCCCCTTGGCCTTGTGCTGGTAAGCCAGCAACTCAGAACAGTGAGGACCAGTGAAACCTGAAGGAGACATCCACAGACTGTAACTCACTTGTATCCTCAAATAGGCTGCCTAAAGCTACACTGGGACAGCATCTGATATTACCAGAGATGGATCCAGAAGGAGAAGACAGTAAGCAAACACCAGACTCTGCTGAAATAAATTCTACCTTCCTTTTTCACTATTTGCATTATTTTTCTCCTGCATAGCTCTTGAACATTTCTTCTTTTTCTTCAATTTTGTTCCTATTATTTCACTATTTTTTATTTTAGTTTTATTTCAAACCTCATATTTATTCTTCCATTATCTTACTCTATTTTGTCTTCTCCCTTCCCTTTCTTATTTTCATTTTAAATTTTATTTTTCCTTTTCTAAGCCTTGTTTCTATTCCTCACTCTTACTATTTCTCCTGCCTCCATCCTCTCAAAACCATTTTTCATTCTATTAGTCATCCCACATTCTTTTTCCATTTCTTATAATATCCTTATTCTCTCTCCACCTTTATTAATCGTTGTTTTTTTGACATTGATATTGTGGATATTGTGGTTGTTGTTGCATTTCTTCAATTTTATTCCTAGATGTTCACAATTTTTTAATTTCAAATCTCATATTTTACTGTTCCCTGTCCTACTCCATTTTACCTTCCTTCTGCCCTTTCTTATTTTCACTTTAAATTTGTTCCCCTTTCTTATCCTGGTTTCTATTCTTTACTCTTATTATTTCTCCTTCTATCATCTCAAAATTATGTTTCTTTCCTTTAGATATCTGTAATTTTTAATTATAATATTCCTATTCTCTTTCTACCTTTATTAATCTTTTCTCATTTATTTCTGATATTGCTGTGGTGGTTGTTTTTCTTCAATTTTGTTCCTTTTTTTTTAATTCAAACTCATATTGCACTCTTCCATTATCTTACTCCATTTTGCCTTCTTCCCTCTACCCTCTCAAAATCATTTTTCTTTCTGTTAGTCATCTCATATTCCCTTCTTATAATATTCTTATTCTCTTTCCACCATTGTTAATCTTGGCTCATTTGCTGTTGATATTGCACTTGTGGTGGGGGGTATTTTTGCTGTGCATGTTTTGTTTGCTAGGTTGTTTTGTTCTGGCAGCAAACAAGACATGGTGGGGGTTGTGACCCTAAGTCAGCCAGCTGGAGGAGAGAACCCACCAATGAATGGGGCAAAAACAACCAAAACCTAATTACAGCAAGAAAGCCCATACAAATGGCAAAAAGGTCATCCCTAGAACATCCAGCTCAGGAAATCAAAGACACTACATCACTGAGTCCCACAAGTCTCCTACCACAGAAGGTCTCCTCACAAAGACAGGGAATCAAAGGCAATCAATCTAATATGCAGAAATAAACAAAAAGTCACCTAAAATGGGGAGACAAAGAAACAACCCACAATTAAAAGGAAAAGAGAAATCCCCGTAAAAAGTGATAACCGAAATTGAGGCAAGCAGTTGATCAGACATAGAGTTCAAAGTAATGGTTATAGAGGTGCTCATGGAACTCAGAGAGAACTACAAAGGAAACTTATGGGAGCTACAAGACACTTAGTGGGAACTACATCACCATGAACAAGGACATGGAACCTATTAATAAGAGCCAGGAGGAAATGAAGAATACAATATCTGAAATGAAGAATACATTAGAAGAATTAAAAGCAGGGTAGATGAAGCAGAGGATAGAATCAGTGAGTTGGAAGGCAAGGCAGCAAAAAAAAACACCCAGTCAAAACAACAAAATGAAAAAAGGCTCAAAATGAATTAATATAGTATATGGGAGCTGCAGGACAACAAGAAACATAACAATATTGGCATCATAGGGATACTAGAAGGAGAAGAAATGGAGCAAGGGATAGAAAACCAATTTGAAAAAAATAATGACAGAAAACTCCCCTAACTTATTGGGGGGGAAATGTCTCACAAGTTCAAGAAGCACAAGAGGTCCCAATCAAAATGACCCAATGAGGCCTACTCTAAGACACAACATAATTAAAGTGGCAAAATTTAAAGACAAAGAAAGAATCTTAAAGGGAGTAAAGGAGAAACATCTAGTAACATTCAAGGGAGCTTTGATAAGGCTATCAGCTGATCTCTCAGCAGAAACACTACAAACCAGAAAGAACTGGCATGCAACCAGCAATACTCTACCCAGCAAGGTTCTCATTTAAAATAGAAGGCAAAATAAGGATCTACCCAGAACAACAACAAAAAAGGCTAAAAGAATGTATCTCCAGTAAACCAGCATTGCAAGAGATGCTAAAGGTACTGCTGTAAGAAGATTAAGAAAGGGTAGGGGGAGAACACAGGTATATAGGGGAAATATTGTAATGAATAACTACCTATCAATAATAACCTTAATATAAATGAATTAAATGCTCTAACCAAAAGACATAAGGTAGCTAAATGGATAAGAAAACATGTTCCACAAATATGTTGTCTATAAAAGACCCACTTCAAAACAAAAGATCTATACAGGCTGAAAGTGAAGGTATGGAAAAAATATTCCAAGCAAATGGACATGAAAAATAAAGCTGGGCTAGCAATACTTATAACAGACAATATAGACTTCAAAACAAAGGCTATAACAAGAGACAAAGAAGATCACTACATAATACTTAAGGGAGTTGTCCAACAAAAGGAAATGAGCCTTATGATCATATATGCACCCTTCATAGGAGTTCCTAAATATAAGCTCCAAGAAAAATCTTGGAGGTCTTTAAGAAAGAGATAGACTGCAATACAGTCATTATAAGGGATTTTAACACCCTACTGTCTACAGTGGATGGACAATTCAAACAAAAAATCAACAAGGGTATTGTGGCATTGATGACACTCTAGATCAAATGGACTTAATTGATATTTCCAGAGCATTTCCACCAAAGAAGAAAAATACACATTCTTTTCAAACATACATGGATCATTTTCAAAGATAGACCACAAGGTAGGACACAAAACAAACCTTAACAAATTCAAAAAAATTAAAATCATATCAAGAATCTTCTCAGGTCACAATGGCTTGAAACTAGAAACCAAACTTAAGAAAAAAACTAAAAAACATTCAAATACATGCAGACTAAATAATATGTTACTAAATAATTAATGAGTTAACAACAAGATCAAGGAAGAAATAAAAAAAAATATCTGGAAACAAATGAAAATGAACACACTATAACCCAAAACCTATGGGACACAGCCAAGGCAGTCCTAAGAGGGAAGTTCATAGCAATACAGACCTATGTAAAGAAGATAGAAAAATCTCAAATAAACAACCTAACCCTACATCTAGAAGAACTAGAGGAACAACAACAAAGAAAGCCCAGAATAGAAGGAAGGAAATAATCAAGATCAGAGCAGAATTAAATAACATAGAGATTTTTAAAAATGCAAAGGATAAATGAATCCAGGAGCTGGTTTCTTGGAAGGATAAACAAAATTGACAAACCTTTAACCAAACTCATCAAGAAAGAGAGAGAGAAAACTAAAATAAATAAAAGCAGAAACAAAAGAGGAGTAACAACTGATACCACATAAATACAAATGACTGTAAGAAATTACTAAGGACAACTATATGGACAACCAAGAAATTGGACTACCTGGGTAAAGTAGATTATATGCCTAGAAGCATACAATCTTCCAAAACTAAATCAAGAAGAAGCAGAAAGCCTGAATAGACTGATAATAATAGCAAAATTGAAGCAGTAAAAAAAAAAAAAAAAAAAAAAAAAAAAAAAAAAAAAAAAAAAAAAAAAAAAAAAAAAAAAAAAAAAAAAAAAAAAAAAAAAAAAAAAAAAAAAAAAAAAAAAAAAAAAAAAAAAAAAAAAAAAAAAAAAAACTCCTGGCAAACAAAAGCCTGAGACAGGATGGCTTCACAGGTGAATTTTTCCAAACTTTCAAAGAAGAACTAACTCCTATCCTTCTCAAACTATTCCAGACAATTCAAGAAAACAGAAGACTTCCAAAACCAGGTGAAGATTCAACAAAGAAATAAAAATCACAGGCTAATATCTTATGAGACTGAGTCATTAACCTGTGGGATCTGTTGCTAACTCCAGGCAGTTAACTCTGGAGAGCCTACACATACATATCTGATGTCACAAGTGCGGTGAGTGGGGTAGTATGTGAGAATAAAGGAAAGCAGGATGTTGTCTCTAGACGCAGGGCTTCTCCTGGGCAGAATAAACTAGAAGCCATAGGGGGACATAGTCCATAAATGTCATCTTTGCAGGGCACAGAGAAAAAGGGAAAAATGTCAAGAGGGAAGAAAGGAGGCCATTCTACCCATGTCCAAGGAGACACAGCGGGAGCGTAGTGGCTCTGGGGCTGAAACACATGGTTCTCTGAACACAAAGCCAGCCTTGTGTTCTTCCTCCTTTTGGGTTGCCAATAACCAAGCCACTTAGTTGCAACTTCAGGACAAAGTAGAGCCAAGAATATGAGATGCCTGGTTGTCAAAGCATTGTCCTTGGCAGCAACCAATGTTGTTACGAGTAACAATTGTAATTAGTGACTAAGGACACTGGAGGCTAAAACACTGAACCTGTGGCCCAGGTACCATACTAGGAGCTTTGTCTTTTTCTCTTTACATTTTTCTCAACAATCATGCAGTGCAGGCATTTCTTTTCATTTTGCAAATGAGAAAGCTGAGGGCCAGAAGGATTAAATAACCTCTCTCCACCCAACATGGTAAATAGAGAGCAAAGAGGGACTTTGAAACCAGGGCTGTTGGGTTCCACTGCCTGTTTTCTTTCCTCCAAATTCTAAAGACTAAATCACAGGTACAATTACCTTTAATGGGAGAGCACATACCTGAGGTCTCCATCCTGACAGTAAGCTCTGAGTTCCAGCCATTTCTACTTCTTCAATATTTCTCTCTTGGTCTTGCATGTGTGATGAAAATCTTCCTTCATGCCCACTGCTCAGGCTGTCTGTAGAGAAGACCCCAGAAATGGCTGTGCTATTCTTCTCCTCTCTTAGGGTATTTCCACCAGCACCTATACAAACAAGCCAAGGAGAAGTCAACAGCTTGGAAAAGCTGGCATCTCGGTGGCATCTCTATGTGGGGTAGAGCATTTTCACCAATGACAGAAAGACTTTTTACAGCTGCTGAGAATGATGTGAGTTTAACACCTCATGAAGGGCAAGGCATTTAGAACAAGGAAGGGAAGACATTGAATATGGTTTCAAAAGCTAAATAGAGTTTTGTGACACAGCTATGAAAATATAGGAGCAATGGAGAATTAATAATGCCAGCTCCCCCTTATTAAGCTTTTGCAATGTGATGAGCACACCACACACACACACTAACGCACATACACACATATATATACCTTTGCATCTTTTCAACATATGCACCAGGAAGGTGTTATCCAGGTTCAATTATCAGAAAGCAGGGTCAAAAAGATTAAGAAGCTTTTGCAAGGCCCCACCACTAGCATGTGGTAGTGCCCTTAAAGCCAGCCTCTTTTGGAGACCCTGCTGAGCACACCTGTAATCACCATGTGATCCAAAAACCAACATGTCAGATCCTTTTGGGGGACTTGAACAAGATGGTGGACTCCCTGTGGGTGAAGACTGGGCCACTGGTTCCTATTTACCCCATGTATGGCCCTTTACCTGGCACGGAACAGAGAAAAGAATGCAAGGTTGGGAATCAAAAGGTAAAACCTTGGGGAGGTACTTAATTCTGGACCTCAATTTCCTTATATCTAAAATAGAGATAATACCAGTTACCTTACAGGGTAGGTGAGGCTTACAGGTTATAAAGAGATATTTTACATATGGAAAGAGAGAGATAAGGGGAAATTACAGCTTAGTACCTGGTGGAGCCTTAATAAATATATTGATTGTCAATATTTTAATATTAGCTGTTCAACAAATGTATGTGGGAAGAAGACATACCAGTTAGATTTTCTTTAGATCTGGATATAGAAACATACAAGTAAGCCTACTATTTTTGATACAGATTCATTAGCACCCAGAGAAGTGCCCAAACTCACATGTTCAATTAACTTACTTTACTGAATTAGATTTGAAGTTATTCAAACCTAAAGGTATTCAGCAGATAATGGTAGGGTCGCTGTTCTATAATGCCTAATACTCACCATTTCATTCACATATTCAACTGTCCTTCTGCCAATTTTGTAACCATCTGTTTATTTTCTTCCACACCCTCCATGAGAAATGAAGACAGTACTTAATGACTGAATTAAAAAGTCAAGCTGTGCAGCTTGTGCCATGCCTAAAGGAGACACTAGCTAGGAAAACTTCTTCAAGTATTTAAAACTCAAACTACTGTAGACAGTGATGGCTGCTCCTGATGGGAATGTCACATTTTGTCCCTGACCTCCAATCTAGACTGCCTGCCCCCGGTAGCAGCCTAACCAGGTAGAAATCATGGAGGTCCAGCCTCTGCCCACAATGACTCAGCCAGCATCACTGTGGAAAAATCTTCCTCCAGCAGTGGTAGAAGCTGCATAAGAAACCCCAGCTGTGATGAGGCAACTTGACCAACTGGCAACTGGGGACCCACAGTGAAAGAATATTTAATTCACACGCATTGTAAAAAACTCATTGTCTAAAGTTCTAATATAAGACTATAGTTTGGATCTTGGGTCTGAAACACATGGCTCCGTGTACACCAAAGTCAGCCTTGTCTTCTTCCTCCTTATGGGGTGGCAAGAGCCAAGTCACTTAGTTGCAGATTGACGACCAGCTAGAGGCCAAGAATATGAGACGCCTGGTCATCTATGTATTGATACTCTCTATTGAACAACACAGTTGAGCCCAACTCAGCTGCATTATGTTTCTTGGCAAAAAAAAAAAAAAAAGGATGGTTTTATTACTCCTTTTAGTCCTACCCCTGAGCAAAGCATGGAGGGAAGAGCTAAAACATTGTGGGAAGAACTATGACAATATAGGGAAACCCAACAGGCACAGTGAGCTGGGGCTGCTGTTGTGGAAGTGCTGGCACAGGCTCCTGGGGCAGCTCCAGGCATGGGATGAAAGGCAACATGGCTGAGATTCCAGCTTTGCCACCTCCCGTCTTCCATGGCTCTGGACCATAGGCAGCTGCAAGACCTGGGAAAGCCATCTGGTGATGGTGTGTTCATATGCAAGAGTGAGAGAGTATGTGTGGTTTTCAAAGGGTGAGGGAAGTGGGGTACCTACATTAAAGAACTAGAAAATACTGGCTGGTGTGATGTGAATCATTTCTGTACGTAAGGGGAAATTGTACAATGACCTTGAACTTTCAGGAAGAAACCAGCGAGACTGAATTTGCATGCATCTTGCTGTTAAATTACAGGATTGTGCAACCAAAAAGCATCAGTGGTCCCAGGTAAATGGGAGAAAAGGAGATCTTAACCTTCCATTATTACCTCCATCACTCCCCAAATTGCCCAAATAAACATATTGACATTATTTGATATGGCAATTGCTACTCTCCCTCTCATAGGTATCTAAGGATGAATAAAAGCATCTTTTAAAAAACTTCAAGCTATTTGTTGATCTCTAACATGCCAAGTCTTAATCAAGTAAGACAACATGCTTGCTATGCAAATTCAGCTTTAAGAACAGTTCCCAGTCTTCTTTCCACCTGACTGCCACACCTAAGCTCCAACTGCATAGGATCCTGGAGCAGCCACTTTCAATAAGGACCTGGATGACATAAATAATGTCCTCCTTGTCATACAAGAAGAGTGGGCATAGAAACATGCAATGGCTGCACCAGCCATGTCTAGTGAAGAACTAAAGCTAGCTGCTCCTGTTCGGCAGGGCAAGCAATGGCAGAGCCAATTTTGCCCTTGTGTTGAAGGACTTAATTACTCGGTCGCTTCATCGCCTCTTCGCAAGCCACCACCATAGGGAAAGCAATGCAAAAGACCTCAAGGACTCAAAGATCCAGTGGTATAAGTGTACCTGAAAATGAAGAAGGCTTGCCAGCTTCTGAAAGCAGGAAAAGACATACCTTTTGACTGAGAAATGATTAATTCTATGTTGTCAGGTGAATTCTGAATCATTCTAACAGCCATGTCGAATGTGAAGCCCTCCAGACTAATGCGATTCAAGGCTAGTATCTGCCCTCCTGGAAAAATAAAACATCTCAGTAATATCATCAAGGAAATTAAAGCTGTATCTCAGGCAATTTAAAAAGACATACCTGGTTTGATGTTTTTAGCCTTTTCAGCTGGTCCCCCAGGTATAATTGAGGATATAAAGATTCCAGGGTCAACTTTGCCTACAACTTCTCCCTCATTAATGACAAAACCTATATTCCAATGATATTTAAAAAGATGATACTTAATGATTTTGCAGCTCAGAGAGGTTAGGTTATTTGCTTGAGATCACACAACTACCAAGTAACAGCACTGATATTTGTACCTAGGTCCCCTGAGCCTCAAACATCTCTTTCTACTCTGACAAGACTCGTGGAGAAAAGTGCTTTGCCCCATATTAGTAAGCATGGCTGAAACTCGGCCCATCAATGTGCACTGAATTTTTCTCCAGTATATAACTAGAGATGTGAAAGAGATGATTTTTCTGCTCAGTTGTCTTGTTTCTTGCATGGTTTTAAAGGTCTTCAAATGTGGTAAATAGTAAGAGATGAAAAAATTGACTATTTTTTCCATAACTAAGAATCTAAATATACTAGAAAAAGGATGTTACAGGATATTGGGGCGGGGGGGGAGTCTTTTTCTATTTCTATCATGTACTCAGATTCTCACGATATGCTCCCCCAAACCACACCAGACCTAAAAGGAAAACTTCTACTGAAAAAAAGACAAATTGGAAAAGGAGAGGAAGAAAGGGGAGTAGAAAAGTCAAAAAGGAAGCTGGTACACACTGCTGTCTACCCAGAGGGAGAGACTGGGTATCACTTGCCAGGGTCTCTCTTACCAAAACCACGATGTGGATCCCGGTTTAGTGACACATGCACGATTTCTTGATCCAGTTCGGCTGTGAAACTTGTTCTCTTATTTTGTGATCCTAGAAATCAAAACAGAGGCCCACATTGTGATTTCCACCCAAATTATCAGAGATCTGATACAACAGGGGTGAACATGTGCACGGGCAGGCATGCCCGTGCACATGCACACACACAATACTGGGAATGGATAACTGAACACAGTTCTGATGAGCTCACTCAGTCCGTGCTGGATCAGCAGGAGCAGAGGCAAGGGTAGCAGGGGACACATGCTTGTTTTCTGTATGACTTACTATATAGCACTCTTTTTTTTTCTGCATTGGTCTTGGGACAAGACAGAATTTGAGCAGAGATGTACTTGATGGCAGTGAAAACTAAAACTGTAATTAGAGCACAGAGATGACACACCAAAGCCTTCCCCTCCTAGGCCTCTAATCAAGGGGAGATATGGTCCCACAGCCCAGTGTGGATGCCCTGTAGGGCTTCCCCCAGCTTGGGTCTTGGAGGAAACCCAAAACAGAGCCATGAGGGTGTTCTAGGAAATCTGGAGCCCTGGAGCAGGCACTCTAATGCCTCACAGGAGCACATGGGAAAATTATCAAATGGTGACCCACCACCCATTGTTTTCCCCACTCTCCCTCCCCCAGGAACCATGGTGAAACCTGGCAGATTGTTACTGGTAAAGAGGCCCTGGTGTTATTCCAGGTCCAATCTCCTGGTTTAATGCTTGTTCGGTGTATGTATTTTTGTAATTCTGGAATCTCTTTGTTTCTACAGTTCTTTAGGGATTGGCCCAGAAGATTATGACAGAGGGGAATGGTGTTGACCCTGTATATGTTTTCTGGTGAATACTGAGAGCTCAAATTCTGACCTGTGAGAAGGGTTGTAACTAAAATGGATGATGCATTTTCCTAACCATACTGCTCCGCAGCAGGTAGTACTCATGCTGGACCTAGGTGCTGGGAAACTTCACCAGCATAGCACATTTTAAGTCCACACACCAAGCCCTAGCCAGTGGTAGACTGCAAGTGCTTTTCCCAACAAAAACGAGTTTTAAAAATAATGTTTAAAAACAAAACAATTATAAACTTTACTGGGGAGCAAACTTAAGCACTGGCAAAAGATTTAAAGCAAGCATGATATATGAGATTTCCTTTACCCTAAACCTGGTCCACGACCTAGCCCACTGCCTGGCCCATACCTGTACACATAGTCTGAACAGGCAGCGCAGAGAGAGGGTCACATGTCGTTGGCTTCTGGAGCAAACAGATGCTCTTTCGTTGCTCCTGGCCAGTGCTGGGGCTGTAGGGGAAGACAACAAGATGAGATAAGATGTCCCTAGGAAGCGACTTCCTAGAATCTCTGAGTACAGATGATGGCCCAGAGAAGGCAGCAGATCTGTAGACAGACCCTATGAAGGGCTGATCTGGTTATGAAGAGTGTACCAGGAGGAATGTCTTGGGGGTCTTTCTTTCTTAGAGAGGACCCTAAAGTTACCCAGATCTCCTGTGAACCCCCCTCTATCTCTCATTTGGACTGGATGTATGGCCCTTCAAAACCTCCATTTCCTTAACCATTAAGTAGGTATCATATTCCTATTCCCTAGGCTTACGAGAGCTCCAAAATGAGGTGGGAAATGTAAAACATGAGTCTTTTAGGTGGTTCTGATTTTTGTTGTTTGGTTTTGTTTTTAGCTGAACAGGGCATGCCCCAGCACCCCGACCTATTATGTGCCCCTGAGGGGTCCACGTAGAACTTATCTATTTGATCCTTGTAGGTATTTGGGTTGTCTGTCCCCTGATCATAACAAGTTGAAAACAAAACTTTTCATGTAGGTATTCAAATGATCTTGGCTGAGCCAGGATTCTAGTTTAAAAAAAAAAAAATGTTCAAGGCCCTAGAAGAATAATAAATTAAATGGAAATCCTGCCTCACCCCAGAGGTCAGCTCTGCATGAGATAAACTACATTTAGGGATGAGTAAAGTAGAGCATGAGAAGAAAGAATAGAGGTAAAGCCACAGGTGCTCAAAGCCCTAGAACAAGTCATGTAATCTGGGCCACACATGCAATTCTATGGTTTAAAAAGAACAAGCACCAGCATATGCTGACAGTCACTAAAGAGCAAACACCGCATGATTCCACTCATACGAAGTTCTTAAAGTAATCAAATTCATACAGAGGGAAAGTAGAAGGGTTGTTTCCAGGGGTTCAGGGACAGGGAAATGGGAGTTTGTTTAATGGGTATAGGCTCAGTTTTGCTAGATAAAAACAATTAGCAACATTGGTTTCACAACAATGTGAATATACTTAACTAGTAAATTGTAAATTTAAAAATGGTTAATATAGCTGCTTATTTGAAAAGATAAATGAAATTGGCAAACCTCTGGCTAGGTATTAAGGAAAAAAAGACTGAAATAAACAAACTCAGAAATGAAATCAGTGTACATCAGTTGGTTGAGCGTTGTTCCACAAAACAAAATGTCACCAGTCCAATTCCTGGTTTGATTCAGGGCACATGCCCAGGTTGTGAGTTTGGTCCCTAGTTCGGGTGCATACGGAAAGCAACCAATCGATGTTTCTCTCTTAATCATCGATGTTTCTCTCCCTCTCTTTCTCCCTCCCTTCCTATAAATATATAAGTAAAATAGAATTATGACACCACAGAAATACAAAGGATCATATAAGAATACTACAGAAGACTATATGCTACCAAATTCAATAACCTAGAAAAAACAGACATGTCTTTAGAAATATATAACCTTCCTAGACTGAATCATGAAGAACTGGAAAATCTAAATAGACCAATCAACTGTAAATTGAAACAATCATTAAAAGCCTCCCAAAAAGTAAAAGTCCAGGATCAGATGGTCTCACTAGTAAATTCTACCAAGCATTTAGAGAAGATTGAATACCCATCCTTCTCAAATTCTTCCAAAATAATTGAAGAGGCAGTACTTCCTAACACATTTTATGAAGCTAACATTATCTGATACCAAAGTCTCTGAAGGATAACACAAAAAATGAAAACTACAAGCCCAAATCTCTGATGAATATGGATGCAAAAATCCTAAACAAAATGCTAGCAAATCTAATACAAAGCATTTAAAAGATAATATATCACAATCAAATGGAGTTCATTCCAGGGGCACAGGGATGGTCTGACATAAGCAAATCAATCAATGTGATATGCCACATTAACAAAATAAAGGATAAAAGTTATATGATCATTTCAATAGATGCAGAAAAAGCATTTGACAAGATACAACATTTATCACCAAAGCACTCAATAAAGTGGATATAGAATAAAGGTCACATATGAAAAATCCTCATCTAATAACATACTCAATGCTAAAAAACTGAAAGCTTTTCCTCTAAGATCAGGAATAAGACAAGAATGCCCACTCTCAACAATGTTATTCAACATAGTACTGGAAGTTCTAGCCAGAGCAATCAGACAAGAAAAAGAAATAAAAGGTGTCCAAATTGAAAATGAAAACTAAACTTGTCATTTTTGTGGATAACATGATTCTTCCTAAGAAAACTCTAATGATTCCACCACGAAACTATTAGAAACAGTAAACAAACACAGTAAATTTGCAGGATACAAAATCAATGTGCAAAAATCCATTTGTTCCTATATACTAACAATGAAATTTTAGAAAAAGAAATGAAAAAACAATTCCTCTTGCAATTGCAACCAAAAATATAAAATACCTAGGAATAAAGTTAACAAAGGGTGTGAAGGACCTATACACTGAAAACCACGAGACATTATTAAAAGAAACTGATGAAGACACAAAGCCCATGTTCAGGGATTGGAAGACTGAACATAGTTAAAATGTCCATATTACCCACAGCAATGTACAGAGTTAATGAAATCCCCATCAAAATACCAATGAAATTCTTTAAATAAATAAAACGAAAAAAATTATCACAATTGTATGGAACCACAAAAGTCCCCAAATAGGAAAGCAATTCTGAGAAAAAAAAGAATGAAATCAAAGGTATCATACTCCTTGAGTAAAAATTATACTACAAAGTGACAATAATCAATATAGCATGGTATTGGCAGAAAAACAGGCACTCAGACCAGTGGAACAGAACTAAGAGCACAGAAATAAACCCACATGTATATGGGTAAAGAACTTTCTATGAAGGAGCAAAAATCATACAATAAAGAAAACAGCCCTGACCAGTGTGGTTCAGTTGGTTGGAGTATCATCCCATGCACTGAGAGGTTGAGGATTTGATTCTTGGTCAGGGTACATGCCTGAGTTAGAGGTTCTATCCCCGGTTGGGGCATATGTGGGAGGCAACCAATCAAAGTTTATCTCTCTCTCTCTCTTTCTTTCTCTCTCTCCCTGTCAAAGCAATGAAAAAATGTCCTCAAGTGAGGATAAAATGTTTAAAGAGAAAAAAAGAAAAGAAAGCCTCTTCAACACATGGATCTGGGAGAACTGGAAAGTCCCATGCAAAAATAAATAAGTAAAACTAGAGTGCTATTTGTCACCGCACACAAAAATTAACTCAAAATAGGTTAAAGAGCTAAATATATGACCTGAAACAATAAAATACATAAGAGAAAACATACTAAACTTACTAACCTTGGTCTTATGAATTTGACTTCAAAGCCAAGGAAAGTAAAAGTGAAAATAAATGAATGGGACTATGTCAAAATTAAAAGTTTTGCACAGCAAAAGAAAGCACCAACATTTCAAAAAGGCAATCAACTGAATGAGAGAAAATATTTGTAAACAACACCTCCCATAAGGGGTTAATATCCAAAATATATTAAAAACTCATACAACTTAACAACAACAAAATCCAATTTAAAAAATGGGCAGAGGACCTGAATAGACACCTCTCCTAAGAAGACATATAAGTGGCCAACAGATATATGAAAAGATGCTCAACCTCACTTGCTATTCGGAGAATGCAGATCAAAACTACAATGAGATACCACTTCACACCTATTAGAATGACTATTACCAACAAGACAAGCAATAACAAGTGTTGAGAAGTGGTGGACAAAAAGGAATCCTCATTCACTACTGGTGGGAATATAAACTGGTACTATGGCACACAGTGTGGAGTTTCATAAAAAAAAATAAGGATAAAGTTACCATATGGCCCAGCAAACCCCTCTTCTCAATATCTACCCCAAAAATTTTGAAAACATTTATTTACAAAGTATATGCACCCCTGTGTCTATTGTAGCGTTATTTAAGATGGCCAAGACATGGAAACAACTAAAATGCCATTTGATAGATGATTGGAAAAAGATGTAGTATATGTGTATACAATGGAATGCTACTCAGTCATAAGAAAAGATGAAATACTACCTTTTGTGCCTATATGGATTGATCTGGAGAATATCATGTTAAACAAAATAAGGCAGATGGAAAAAGTCAAGAACTATACAATGTAGCTCATGTGTGGCATATCAAACTGAAAGCAAGTGAGCACACAAAACAAACAAAAACTTATAGACACAGATAACAGTATGGTGGTTACCATAGGGGAATGGATTGGGAGGGAAGTAGTAAAGGGTAAAGAGAGGTCAAATATATGGTGACGGAAGATTTGATTTTGGGTGGTGGGCACAGAATGCATTATACAGTTGATGTATCATAGAATTGTACACTGAAAACCAATATAGTTTTATTGACAAATGTCATCCCAATAAATTTAATTTTAAAAATATATTTAGATGCTTAGGATGGTAAATTTTATGTTCATTTTATCACAATTAAAATAAGCTTTTTAAAATGCAAACCTAAAAAACAGTTCTTTATTGAAAGCCTCTACATGCTGATCTGAGAGGTGAGGAAAAAATAGGCATGTTGCTGTTGTCTGGAATGTTGTTATTTAACAGGATACGCAGATAAATGCTTGTGGATGTTGGGGTGGAGGGGGGATGGGGAAGCTAATCTAAAGAGAGCTGTTGACATCAAGGAGCCACCTTTTCGCCACAAAAAAGGTGATGAGAAGCAGGTGGCTGGCTTCTTGGTGGAGAAGGGCAGGCGGGGTAGGGATTGTGTATCAGGACTGGCAACCCTGGTATCGTTATTCTCAAGGCCACTGAGTAAACACCTGCTCAGGAATGGCCCTGGGGTTTGAGCCCCACCTTTTCCATGTAAATGCCTGTGTGTTGCAGCTGGTCAAGGCCTGGCAGGTCCACTCAAGACTCAGGTAAATGGAAGAAAATGCGTGTAGTTATGCGGGATGCTTGACATGCCTTTACTCAAGGGTGGGCGAGCCACACACTCTGCAAGCTGAGTGTTTGTGTCTGTGCACACAGTAAGAAACCCCTACCTCCTTAAGCACCAGAACAAACAAAGTTGGCAAAAGGCCAAAATGTTAGGTAACATAGCATGATTCTATGCACGTGAGCCCACTTCATGTTATGGGAACCGCTTATGGGAACACAGTCTTAAGGCTATGAGAACACTACTTTATCAGGCCCATTCAAGGTTGTGAGAAATTGCTTCCCTTAGTTACCCAGACACCTGGGTGAGGAAGCCAGGCTGCTTCCATTTACCCTACAGCCTGCATGCAGTCCCACCCTTCCTGTCCTGACTCTAGACCATTCAGTCACATGCCCTGGGCTCCAGGCCCACAACATGAACTACTCCTGCCCATACAGGCCCTGTGCTGTCACCTGTGAGAGTACCATGGGCTAGGGACTATGTCCTGCTAACTGATGACTCCTCAGCACCTAGCCCAGGGTGGGCACACAGCAGGTGCTCAACTAATTTTCTAGAAACTGCTGGGCCTTTGCTAATGCCTCCTACTGGTGTCGCATTCTCCATGCAGCCCTCCCCAGCCCTCTTACTGGGAAACAACCTTACCATCCAAGTAGCCATAACACTGCTATATCTGTGTGTGCCTTAGACGTTAAACCCATGCTATGCCCCTTAAGAGGTTTTGTGTTCCTCCAATCTACCCCTGACACAAGGAGGAGAGCACCAACATTAGGACACTTACCACTGACTCAGCCATGTTCATTGTTTTATAACACCATTTCATTCCCACAGCCACCCAGTGGCATGGGTATTCTGTTATCATCACTGGACAAATGAGAAAACTGAGGCTTGGGTATGTTAAATAACTTGATAAAGCTCACAGAGCAGTAGACAGTGGAGCAGGTACTGGTAACGGATTTCATAACACCGGGCTCTCTCCAGAATTCTGTCTAAAGGCAATCCATGGCTGAGCCATCTTTATACCAGCCACAGCAGAAATGCTGAATGTCTCGTGCATGTCAGAGAGACAACAGAGTTGCAAGGATGCAGCCCTCGGCCCACCCCAGACTCTGACCACAGCTCTAGTGAGCAATTCCATGTGAGCACAGGCTCAGCTCATGCTGACAACATGCCTCAAATTTGGTCCTCCCGTCCTAGAGTTTCCTGTGCACCTTGAGCAGCCCCCACCTCCATTGTTCCTACCTTGCCCAAAAGTATAGGAGAGTTAATACTGCCAGGACAACCTTCTACACCTGAGGAGGTTGGGAGCAGCACATAAGTGCCCATCCTTCTGTCCTTTAGATGAACAATTCTGGAGGCCTTCTTACAATCCTATTGAAATTAAGCCCTGAATGCCCACAACAACTACCTTGATGACAATGCCTCCCTCCTTCCCCCACTCCTTGTTTTTGACCTTCCCTTCTTCCCTGTCTCTCTCTCTCCATACTCACTCCTACTTCCTGGAATCACCTCTACAAAAACCACCTGCACCCAAGTCATTTCTCCAGCTACTTCCAGGGGACCCTCCAGATGACCAAAGACCTTAGAATCCCCTTTTCATGTAAGGTTAATAGTAACCTCTGAGGTGAGATATTAAAGGGTTGTAAAAATTTGGCATTTGTAAACTAAAATTAGAATAGTACTAGAGTTTAGTGAGGATGTTAATTCAGCTTTCTGTTGAGAAGGCTGGCTTCCATGCAATGCCTCAAAGCCCCTAATGTGCCTGCCTACCAGTAGGTCATTGGAAGTCCCAGCAGCCTCAAGAAGGATACTTTGCAATCAACACATTCTCAAGGTGACCTTGAGCCAGTCACAGCTTCTTTAGGCTTTAAACTATAAAGTGCTATAAAGTACCATTTATTTGAATAACACATTAAATATGGCCACAAATTCTTGGACACTCCTACATCAAGCAGTGGAAGCCACTTCTGCTACTCTTAAACCTGTGTTGATCTGTGACTACTTGACCAAAAGAGCATGGCAGAAGTGATGCTGTGCCAGCTCTAGGCCCAGCCTTTTAAAAGACTGGCAGCCTCACCTTGGGCCCTTGGAGCCCTGACTTGCCATGTAAAAGCCTGGTTACCTTGCTGGAGGCAACGCATGGAGAGGTCCTGAGACTGCACGGAAGTGAGAGGGCCCAGCTGAGCTCACCATCCCAATCACCCCAATCATCCCCACCATGGGGCAGGGCACATGAGCACAGCTGCCTTGAAGCCTCCAGACCAGCCCTGCTGACTCCAGTCAACACCACATGAAGCAGAAGATTCAGCCCGCTAAGCCATGCTTGAATTTCTAACTCAGAAAACTGTGAAACAGAGTAACAAAATGGTGGTTGCTT
This sequence comes from Mormoops blainvillei, assembly GCA_004026545.1. NCBI lineage: Eukaryota > Metazoa > Chordata > Mammalia > Chiroptera > Mormoopidae > Mormoops > Mormoops blainvillei. Next base: position 77,152 of record PVJD01000173.1, read on the forward strand.
TCAGCCACTGTGCTTTGGAGTGGTTTATTACACAGCAATAGATACAGTTCTCTTCATCATTATTGATTCAGTTTTCAGTACATAGTGATACATATTTGCATTACAGAATTGGAGGAAATAATTTTTAAGAATTACTTTAAGATGTCAAAATTCAGATGAATTGTCCATACCCGCTTGCTGAAGCAGATGTATACTCATCTGGAAAAACAACTCCTTCAGCCAACTTCATAGGTGTGGTGCTGCCTGTGAATCTGTGCTATTTATATAGCTTGCCATGTAAGTATAACCCAATTTCTAGGCTATTTTTAAGTTTATGAATCATTGTGATATAATGTCAAGTTGCGTTTGTAAGCTCATTATTTTCACTTGCAAATTAAATTACAAACACTCCATCAACAGAGAAAGTAGCATAATATGGAGGTCAGGAGTAACAGACTCCAGGGTCAGCTGTGTGGGTTCGAATCCCAAACTCCGTCTCTCCCCTTCTGGAATTGGTAAAACAATAGAAACTACTTAAGAGGGTTGTGAGGGTTAGTTGATGTAGACACATGCTTAGAACAGTACCTAGCTCATGATGAGACCAAATAGTCTTATTGCAACTTATTTACTTTGTCCTCTCTAATTTCATATTGTCACCTAATTCTTTCTCCACCAAAAGATAGAAAAACATACTAGGGAGATGGAAGATCTTCCCTCTTGTGTTTAACAGAGACTTTTCCCATAGTCAGCCTTCAGGAAAACTGCAGAATTAGTTGCTAGTTACCCAGTGAGTGTATATTTCCCTTAGACATCTGACATCCTTTAAACAATTTCTTTAGGAATAGATTGATCTGAAGCACAATATACATGGTGCCTTGGGCCCAGAGAAAAGATGTGTCAAGCCCACCTGCTTCTGATTTCTAATTCTCCTGTCTCCCCGCGGGTGTCCACGGTGACATTGTCCAGGGATGTGCACAGCAGTCCTCCTGCAGGGTCCTCCAGCCTGGGTGTGAACAGCATACTTTCTGAGCATGACAATCTCTGAATCCAAGTGAGAGGCTTAGACTGGGCCAGGTGTGCAAGCTTCAAGTTGGTCATTTGCACACACTTATCATAGTCTAAAATTCGAGAGACAAAGATAAAAATGAACAAAAGAATGGTGCTGGCTCCACTGCTCACTCTTGTGGCGGCAACACATCACAGGCCCCACACTGTGTTTTCTCTTTTCTTTTCCTGCTCTTTTTCCTCATGTGAACTTGCTCTTGTGATTCGAGCTGAGATTGCCAAGTCTTCCTAATTAGCACTCACTAATGAGAGAAACCTCAGAGACATAGGAAGGAAGAAACAGAGATGCTTGCCCTCCTGCTGTAGCTGGCAGGACTTTGATCCAAGGTTCTGATGTGTGTGAACCCGACAGCATCCATAGCAATGTCACCATGCCAGTAGAGCCCTCTATAACATTAACTGCCACCATGCATTCTGCTTGCTGCCTTCACAAAACTGTCCTCAGAAACATTGTTGTAACAAATGAGTCTTCAAATTACCTGGGCTACCAACTTAGGTTTTGCCCTGTGACATATAATCTTCAATCTCTGTACAGTGTAGTTCCCTGGTAATATTTAAATTAAAATCAGATTTTCTGAAATATGAATACATATCAGATGTGTTGAGTCCCTCCAGCTTTGACACTCCCTTCATGTAGAAAGATGTAATAAATGATTCTATTGAAGTCCCTAACTTGAGACCATGAATGTGAGTCACTAGTCATGTCATTTATAAGAAATTGAGACTTGTACAGAGGGAGGCTAAGGATAGTGTAGGAAATTAAGAAGCTAAAGAACTGATATGTACAGCCCATGGACATGAACTACGAGGTGTGGGGATGATGGGATGAGGTGTGAGGAGGAATGGGACAACTGTAATAGCATACGCAATAAAACATTAAAAAAAAAAAGAAATAGAGATTTGGTGCAGAGATCCTGTAAATTAACTACGCTTTTACAAAGCCGAGTTTGCATTTTGAGAAAAGGAAAATAATGACTATATTCTGGTCAACTTCTCCCTGCTAAAACCATGAAGGAAAGAGTGCTTGGGCACGTGGGGCTTGCGTGGCTCTGGTTTTGTGTTTGTGTGTAAAGCCCGGTGCAGTTCCTCCACTGTGAGGGGGGCTGTGGGCACTGTTTTCTCAAGCAGACCCCCACCTTCCCTACAGTGGTGTCTGGTCCATTGCTAAGGCTCTGCCCACTGAAACAGGTAGCCTTTAAAAATACTTTTTGAAAACTTTCTATGTCTGTGAGGCATTTGGTATCATGACCCGCACATAGCGAACAAGAATGAATGGAGGAATATAAACAATTTAAAATGACCTGCAGGTTTTGCACAAATTGCATAGTATCTTACTCCAGAGCTTGGATCTATTCAGACACATAGCAACAACAATGCTAACCTCAATACCAACAACTCATATATGAGGTCTGTCTGGAAAAAGTCCAGCCTTTGTTAATATGATGAGAACAGTTTGCACAACATCGATGTAACCTGGCACCTAAGGAAAGTGGACTGGAATGAGCATGTGTGAACAATGATGACTTCGCTGTGCTAGTCAGTAAGGGTGGTAGATGCTCTTGAGTGAGCATGTGCGCTGTGTGGCATCACAATCAAAATGACTGAGTGAGCAGAGCAACGAATCTGCAGCAAATTTTGCATTAAGCTTGAACATTCCTCTGTGGAAACTGTTTGGATGATTCAGAAGTCCATGGCTATGGGCAACTGCTGATTGGTAGCTTCATCACGACAACACACCAACTCATGCATCACACCTCATATAGAGCTTTTTGGTGAAACATCAAATCATCCAGGTGACTAAGCCCCCTATAGCCCAAGTTTGGTGCCCTGTGACTTCTGGCTTTTCCCAAAACTAAAATCACCTTTGAAAGGGCAGAGATTTCAGACCTTCAATGAGATTCAGGAAAATATGATGGGGCAGCTGATGGAGACTGAGGGAACTACATGAGATCCCAATGTGCCTACTTTGGGCACTGAGGCAGCACTGTCCTATGTACAATGTTTCTGTATCATGTAACTTCTTCAATAAATGTCTATTTTTCACAGCATGTGGCTGGATATTTTCTGGACAGACCTCGTATGCTGAATGCTTATGATGTGCCAGGCACAGTGGTAAGCCTCTTATCTGCATTGTATCATTTCATCCTCACAATAACCCTGTAGAGTAGCTATTGTTATACCCACTTTATAGATGAGGAAACATGAGGCCTGAGAGAGAAGTAAAAATTTCCTCAAGGTCCCAGGACTGGTAAGTGGTAGAGCAAAACTCGCAGTCAAGCCGGCTGACCCCACAGTCGACACTGGAAAATGGATACACCGAGAATGCAGAGGCTAAACGGGCAGCACAGGAGATTCACCTGAGGGGCGCCTAGCCTCGCATTCTGACTACCAGGCCCAAAGGGACTGCGAGCTTAGGCTTAATCGTGGTGGACAGTAATACCCACAGGGGACACTGTAGGGAAAGATGGTGGTGGCAGGGTCTCAGCTCAGAGAGGTTTAGTGGGTTTGAAGGAAGCCTCTGCACAGAGGTTGAGGGCACAGGAAGGAGGGGCTGTCTTCTAGGGGAGGGGCTTATGGAAGGTTGCAGAGGAGAGCCCCAGTGGGGTCTGGGCAGGGTTGTCTCCAGAAAGAAGCCTGAGAGCATCAGGGCATTGGGAAAGACAAAGGCCACACAGTGAGGTCAGGGAAGGGGAGCACAGATGCCATGCAACTAGCATCAGACACTCGGCACAAAGCTGAGGCTGGTGTGGCTGGTGAGGAGTGTGCTATCATTATAAGGCCCTAGCTTAGCAGAGTTTGATTGGCTAGACAAGCAGTGAAGGAAGAATTGATTACTAAGGTAGGAAAGCCAAGAGTTGATAACCCCCTTTCAGGAATGGAAGGGAGTGTTGCCCAGAATGTTCCAAAGCTACCAACCAGCATGCGGAGGAGAATCTGTCCACTGGCCATGGGTGACTCACAGAATAACTGTGGCACCAGGAAAGCAGCTGACAAATGTCCAAATTGGTTTGGATGGCAAGCTGTGTAGTCTAGGTTAGTTACAGTGTTTCAAGAGCACAGCAGCCACCAGAACCAAGAGCCATGAAGAAAATGGAAAGGGAACCAGGGCTGGACCCTGGGCCACCCACTGAAGATGTGCAGAGTCCTACAGCCACAAGCTGCAGGAGCCACAGCATCCCTGCAACCCCATCACCCATCCTAAGGAGCTGGCAGAGCCTGCCTGATTTCATCCTGAAATTGCACACTTGTGAAAACATGGTGATTGTTCTCTCTCCCCAGGGCACCAAATATAACTAACTAAAAAGCAATATGCTCATGGACACAATTCACTGAAAAATGACTAAGAAACATTTGGAAAATGTTCAACTTCTAAACAATAAAAAAAATGCCAAATGAGACATCATTTTACCTACCAAATGGGCAAAGATAGACACGATACTATCTGTTCTGGCAAGGATGCGGTGAAATGGGCAGAATGGTACCGGGCATGGGAAATGAGGAAAAGAGCAAGGACCTTAAAAATGCCCCAGTCTTTGGACCCAACCATTACAATTCTAAGATCTAGGTTAACGGTATTCCAAGGTATAGAAAAATTTTCTTTCAATGATGTTTATTGCAATATTGCTTAGAATACTGAAGAATGAAAAGAACTTAAAATCAAAATAGGAAAATGATTAAGGAAATGATTGTACTTCCACACTAATCATCCATTAATTCAAAAAAACCTGCACAGAGCACCTCCCACTTGACACACTTCTGTTCCATGCTGGAGCTGTGAAGGCGGCTGGACACTGCCCCTGCCCTGCAGACTGGAGGCAGGCCGAGCCACAGATACAAGGTGCAGAAAAACAGGTGAAAAGATGGAGTCTGCACTAAAGAGGGTGTAGTCAATACCTGTGAGGGAAGGACAGGGGCAGTCAATCAAGAAAACTTTAAAAAAGGTTATTCTTGAAGTCATTCTTGCAGAATAGGGCTTATCTTGGTGACCTGAGTCTGGGAGAGGGCAGCAACAGCTGTGCCGGCAGAGGCCATGCTGAGCCCAAAGGCCCCAGACCTGAGACATCCTGTGCGTTCAGCAGTCTGCAAGCCAGCAATCAGTGTAGCTAGAAGCAGAGTAAAGGGGTCACAGCAAGACTAAGTCAGGGCTGGGCCAAATGAGTCTGACATGCCATCCTACGAAGTTCAGGCTTGTACTGATGGATAGTTGAGAGCCACTGACAAATTTTCAGTGTGGAAGAATATGTTTGGATTAGTCCTTTTGCCACTTTGAAGACTGAGAGCAAGATGTCTTTGGGGATACATGACTCCCAGGTCTTGGTGACAGGTGAAATGGGAAGAGAAGGTACAGGTCCAGGCCCTCCCAAGGTAAAGGAATTTGTGTGGGAGGAAGAGGTCAACTGTAGATACAATGAGTTTGAGGACTCTGTTGGGCCATCAGATGAAGATGGCTGGTTCTCACATGGATGCCCTGGAAATGGTATATGTAGAGTGAGTTTCTAATATGAAAAAATATTTTAAAAGACAAAGAAAAATTGTTTAATTTTTCTAAAGAAGATATACAAATGTCCAAGGGGTACATGAAAAGATGCTCAGCATCACTAGTTGTCAGGGAAATGCAGATCAAAACCACAATGAGATGTCACCTCACACCTGTTTGAATGTCTATCATCAAAAAGACAAAAGATAACAAGAACTGGTGAGGATATGGTCAAAAGGGACCCCTTGTACACTGTTGGGGGGAATGCAATTTGGTACAGGCACTATGGAAAAGAGCATGGAGGTCCCTCAAAAAATTAAAAATAGAAAATTAAAAATCACTACCATATGATTCAGCAATTTTATTTCTGGATAGATACTTGAAGGAAATGAAAACAGGCTATCAAAGATATCTCTACACTCCCATATCCACAGCAGCATTACTCACAATAGCCAAGATATAGAAACAAATTAAGTGCCCATCAACAGATGAATGGAAAAAGAAAATGTGGTGTTATATATACAATGGAATATTATTCAGCCATTAAAAAGAAGGAAATCCTGCTTTTTGCAACAAGAAATGATAATCAGAGATCACCAGCAAATGTGATAACTCCATCACTCAAAGCCAAATCTCTGCAGGTTGAGAAAATAGTGTCTACTCACCAGTTGCAACTCGGGGAGTGTTCCTTTGAGCATTAAAGCCATGCTGGGCAGAACAGAGGCCCAGTAAATATTCGCAGGTCTTGGCCGAATCAGTGACAAATGTGTGCTTTTTCCCAGTGATGCTACTTGTGATGGTGAACTTCTTTCGCTGAAGGAAGCAAACAGACATTAATCTATTGATCATCCTTACCCATTAAAGCAAAACTGTCCAGAGAGGAATCAAATGCTGGGCCTCAGTTCCATATCAAGGTTCTAGGCATAAGAAGTATATGGCACATGTTTTCTGACTATGGGTCAATAATTTTTCTCTAATTAAAAAAATTCCTATTTTTATTTTTCCTTCATTCATAAATTGGATATTTGCTTATCGGTTTATTGGTGATTTCTATCCACCAAGCTGTGCTAGTTGAAAGAATATAAAATGAGTCAGGTATATGCATACTTGGCCCTGAGCAAGGAGTGAACATACTCCTCAGTGTACATTTTGAAGATCACTAAATATAAAAATAGTTTTCACTGTACAAACCCCCAGAAGTTGCAAACAAAATCTCAGCTGGTGGGGTTATAGAAAAGATAAAAGCACTGTATACATTCTCATATTTCTTACAATTATGAGCCAAGCTCTAACTGTTTTCTGGGTATTAATTTATTTCCTCCTCGAAGCTCCAGAATGAGTAAAGTCCTAACATGATCCATAGTCTACAGGTGAGGTAATGGACTACCAATTCTGAAAATGCAGCAGGAACTAAGGACATAGCAACATGAAATACTTCCCCCATGTTTATAGCCTCAAGGCCCACATGCAAACAGATGACATTTGTACAGCTCATTGGGATAAACTGAAGAGGATTATCTGCATGGGGTTATCTAAATAGAGCTTTGTGGAAAAAATTCATAACTTTTTGTAATATGTAATTCTAATAAGAGTAATAAAATATAAAGTAGTAGAGATTATATCAAGCATAAATTTATATATAACTTCCCAATAAAATCTATATATTTGATATTCTAGATATTTCCATGAACCTTGAGTTGCTCCTATGAAGATAACTTAGTAAATATAAGGCGATGCTTGAAAGAGCTCTCTGAAACTCCTGATTCTCTTTAATGTTGATCCCTTTTATTTCATGATGGTCACCCTTTCTAAGGAACCCCATTCACACAAGTCAGATATTAAATAAAGGCAGATAATTATTCATCACATTTTCTCCCAGAAATTCCCTTTTATCATTAACCTAATTTTAGATAATATGAGCATTCTCTAAATACCCTTTTCTTTTATTGACAAATATAATGTTGAACCTTATTATACTAATATGAATGGATTGTGAATCCAATTGAACTATACTGTATCTACCATTTTTTAAATAATATATTTTCTCAAACATTGATAGATGTTTTCCTATGAGCCTTAATAATTCTTCCTTAGTATTCAAATTATAGCAATGCCTAAACTCCAGTAGTGGATCATTTTCTCCACACTTTTCTGAAGTTGAATATTTGCCTGGAATTTATCTACTTTGTCACTACATTATTGATATGCTTTCATATAGCCCTGAAAATTTTATATTTTCACACAGTTGTTAAAAAATTTTAGATAAGTCATTTTTCTAACTCTAATAGCTATCTTTTAACAAATCCGAAAAGAGAAAATCTTTCTTACATGCATACACACACACACACCTCGATCTTTCAGCTCATAAACTCTCAGTAAAACTCTCCTTTTGGACATCAATACTCAGTCTAAGGTATTAAATACCACAGAGAACAGAACTCTGATCCCATTCCTTGGCATAAAGCTGAAAACAGTCTTGAATGTATGGTTTGGACTTTTTTCCATCTTGATAACATCATTTCATGAGAAATTCATAACTGCAGGCAAATTTTCTCAAGGACCAGCTGCTCTGTGAATAAAATATATAACCTGAACCTCGGGGTTTTTAGCACAAACATGGAGAATTTACTTACACCCCTGTAGTTGGAGTATAAACATACTAATACTTCTGTAGCATCATATTTGTTTCAAAGCATTGGTTTTCCATTTCAAATATTTCATCCCCAGTAGTTTTATTGTCATTGCTGCTTGTTCACACTCTAGTTTGGTTGCTTCGATGTATCTTTGGAGAACAATGATATTCTTCCAGGCAGAGATGGATTTGCTGTGAAGCTAATGAAGCTGAAGCTCCAGGGCCCTCACTTGGGTAGGTCACGTCCCAGGAGAGACCCTGGAAAAGTCTCCACGTAAAGCTTTCTTGTAAAATGCAGGGCAAATGTGCTTTCACCACAATCAGTTAAGACTGTTGACTCTTCTTTCCACTCCAGCTCATTCCCACTTCTCCTTACCGCGGGTGGTATGTGGTGTGGAAGCAGGTCCCACCAAAGAGAAGTGGAGATGAGAGTGTATTGTGTAGATCTAGTGGGATTTATTTATGTGGTTTGCAGTCTGTTCTGCAATAATTTATTGGTAGCCACCCCAGGATATACCTTCCCTTAGGACAACACATTCAAAGTCTCAGAATAACAATATCAGACCAGTAGCCATCGACTCTGACAGTGCTCCACAATACCCGGCACCAGAAGTGGTTGGGGCAGCGCTGGAAGGGAACCAGGCTTGAAATGTACAGAGCCAGAGGCCAGTCTGTGGGAAACTTTTTCAATTGTCAGAAATGAAAAATTATAATTTAGTTCTCAAAAGCAATCAAGTAGAAGTTCTGTCCTTTCAGGGGTATACCTTATTAATTTTATGTACTGCATTATCAATACACCACACAATATTTTTCTTTTTTGATGGGAATCATGAAATGGAAGTTATTAGATTTCTAGTGTTCTAGCATAGAAGCCTGTGGCAGCACTGCAAAGAGCACCTGTCTCTGCAAAGCTACCTGTATTATGCATCAAAAGTAAAAACAATCTTTGATCAGCCATGCTAGAAGACTAAATTATATTTCTATTTTCTCTAGAAAAAAATATTACAAACGTGTCATCATATAAAAATGTGATCAGCATGTATGCCAATAAAAATTTGAAACAAAAGAAGAATTATAGTTTTTCAGGGAGTTATATATTATTTTTTGGCTTTTGTAGTTCTGCAGTATTTGCCCAGCTTTTTTAAATTCAGAAGTTGTGGTATTTTCTTTTCTATTTCTAAATGAATATTCACTTGTATACTGCAGTCTGTATTTTGAACTTTGTATTCTTTCTCTTAGAAAGAGGCCTACAAAGCCTATATTTCCTCTTCAGACACTTTAGCTATTGCTAACAACCAAGTTACTAACAGCTACTAACTGTTACTAATATCATCTACAATAAACATTTTCTCAATTGAATAATCTTCTGAATTGTGTTGTCTCTGTCATAAATAGAATGCCAACACACCTACAAATCATATTCGGTGAAAAGGGCATTTCCCCTGTTTCCTTTGCTACTTCCCTGCAGGCTAACAAGATGAATGATCTGTGATTGTCTGAAGCATTTTGGTTTCCACTATTAATTAAGCAAATTTCAAACCAGCTTCCTGAACTCATTCTCCAAGTGTTCTCAGAGTTCCCCATTTTGTGTTTGCAGAAGTGTGAAGAGTCCAAGTCATTTTCTGTGTAAGATACCTGGTTTGTGTCAAGCAACTGGTGAAATTATTTTACCTGATGACTTTACTCTAACAAATGACATTCATGCTGAGAAAGAGGATGATCATTAGGGCATGGAAATGCTAATTAGTAGCAATGATTTTTTTCAAGCTCCTAAGATTGTCTCATGTGCCTGATGACTTCTCAGCTGCAATCAAGAAATCATCTTTGGTTATGGGGAAAGTAAATATCTGTAAAAATTAAACCAACTGAAATATAAAATATTACTTAAGGAAATTGTTAAACTTTACAACTTCAAAATTCTATTTTTCAAAATTACTTTTTATGTCATCTGTATTTTCACAGATTTAATTTAAAACAGATTACACTGAAATTTTTGAAGAACTAAACATGATACAAGAGGAAGTAATGCAATAGTACTGAACTAACTCAATAATAAAAATTCTTTAAATGATCTTTCAATTAAATTGAAGGAATAATGTCTTTAAAATTCTGAACAATTCCGAAATATAAATATTGTTTATATTAAAATATTTGGAAAAGCCATTTTCCTGATAGAATAAAGGCCACTTTAATAAACTCAATTAAATTATGCTGTTATTATTTACTTTTAAATGTAAGCTTTTTTCTTAGAGACAAACAAAATGTATTATAAAATTTTGCCAATACTTTAACAATACGTTAATTTCAACAGCCAAGATGAAAGAAACAAAAGAAACATTGAGAAATGAATTTACCAATTATGTTCTACCTAGGAAACTCTAACATCAGATAATGATAATAAAAACAGCAACCTAGTCAGTAAGAAATATTTTTAAAACATAAGAGAAAATTAAATAGAAGAGAACTCAATTTTTTTTCAAGGGCCACAAGAAGAAGAACTTCATGTTTTACAGTGAAATCGTTGTTGAAATTATGGTATGCTGACTGGGATGGCCCCCAGGGCTGCAGGCAGGTTAGATCCCAGAGCACTCCCTGCTACAGTGAGCACACAATGTTCTTTGGTGCCAAATTTACAATAAATAAATCCAGGAGGTGTATATACTCATGTAAATGGTGTTCAAATACAATTTCAAATGTTATAGGTTTCCTGGGATTTTTTGGTTTTAAAAAGGTTTTGAAGACTTTCAATGGGTATCAAAGGTTTGCAGTGACCAGTGTCCTATAGCACACATATTAGCCCATGGGAGACGAGCCAGGAGCCTCAGCACACTGTGTGTGAGGGGAAAATTAAAACAAAAGGGAAATGTTTTAAAACTTCCTCTCCCATCTCCCACCTCCAACCTTTCTCTCAACATCTCAACAATGGATTCCCCACATTAAGAGAGCTTTACCCAGAGTAAAAGTGTAGACCTTTAGGCTGATGGCTGTGCATGGGAGCATTGGGGGGACTGGGCGAGAGCCTATAGAGAAGAAATGGCCTCCTGACAACTCTCAAATCCCCTGGTGGACTTCTTCCAAATATGCCGCAGTGTATCCGAGTACGGGTTAGTGGGCAGGCTGTGAGCTCATCTGGTCAGGAGAGATCACATGGCCCATTTATGGCTCCTTTAAAGAGGTAACAGATCAAAGGAAAATGAAGCATTGGTCATTTCTCAACTGAGCTACACTCACATAAGTTGAAATCTTCCCAATGTCTCTCCACTGAAATTGTAAAGTTGCAATCCTGCTGTTGTTTTTCACTTCATATATTATGAGACCTTTGGCACAGATCCCCAAGGCCATTTCCCCTTCAAGTCTTGTCTTCTTTGGGAAAACTTGGTGAACAAGCACACCATATTCAGGTTGCTGCTGAGTGACCTGGAGCAAGAAAACAGCCAATTTTGAAGAGACAGGCACATGGTCTAAATAAAGGGCTTAAAGAGAGTCTATAAAACACCTTAATAGACGTTCTTTTCAAAAAAAGAAAGAAAGAAGGGCAGAATAAGCTTGCCAAATGACTTTAGGAAACACTGAGCTAAACAGATCTCCTTACTCCAGAATCTCACTGCACCTCTCATATGATAGCATTTTTCTATTATTTTAACACAAGGAATCCTTTTTTTCATGGAGTACCTTTTTAAAACAACACCTGGAATACAGTTATTATGAAAATGGTATAATAGCATAATAGCATTGTGGACAAGTTTTTAGAATTTAGACTCTTCTGGGTAATCTCACCATAAGGGATTCCTTTTCTAATTGCATCAAAGCCAACTTCAATATTATCTGGTCCAACCCATTCATTTTACAGATAGAAAAATTAAGGCCTATCTACAGAAAGCAACCATCCAAACTGTTGGCATCACCATCCAAGCAAAATGAGCCATTAACATCCTACAGAGAAAATGACCAATCGCTGATGTTTCTTACCATGTGGCAGTGCCTCAGTGGGGTCCCCACAGCCCAAGGTCTGTTCTGTTTGCCAGTTTACCAGGTTAGGAGGCTGAATTTTGTCAGGGGCCTGAGTGTCATTCAAAGCTGGGACTGCATCAGGCCAACCAAATTCTTAAAAGACTGGAGTATAAACCTAACACAAATGTTTTTAGTCATGTCTCTAGCTTGGTCTCTACCAACCTCATCTTCACCTGGATGACTCCAGTTCTCTTCAGAACATTGATGCACCTGGACTCACAGCAGGGACATCTGCTCCAGGTATTTCAAAACCTCTCAGAAGGGTTTCAGTGGTGAAAACTGGTTTCCCATCTCTACTCACAGAGCAGAGAGCAGTGTGTCTTGTCCCGTCTCTCTCACCCCCAGGCAGGGTCACAAAAACAGGGACAAGTTATGGCTTTTAAGAGCTCCTTTCTCAGGTTTCCTGCCAACCTCTCTCCTTTTGTGGATCAATAATCCCTACAGATAAGTTCTGCTGCTTACAGAGCCTACAGCTCTTCACATAATCTTTATGAAGCTTCTGGACCCCAAGCTTTCTCCTTTTAACTTTGGAGAGACTTTGTTATTGTCATCATTGTCATCATGAGCATCATTATCACCATCATTGAAAACAATAGTTATTAACCACTGGTGTGAAAATAGCCAATGTCCAGGTTAGGTGTGTGATCAAGATACGACTAACCAAGTTCACCCCAAAACAATTAGATAAATTCTTTAAAAGTATTTAATGTGATATTTCTAAAAATAATAATAATAATGTAAGGTAAGCAAATGAACTCATTATAATAAAGATGCCTTTGATAGGCTTGCTTACATTTTTTAACTGTTTAATATAATTTTATTTTTAATTGCATAGAGAGAGACATGCTACTAAAGTATATAAAGCACCATTCTAAGTATTTCCCAGGCATTATTTTATTTAATGTTTACAGATATCATAAGAGGGAGCTATAACTATCTCTTTTCAAATTAGAAAATGGAAGTGCGGAAGGGTTAAGGCTTAAGAAATCTGCCAAAGTTCCCACTGGGAGCCAGGAATGGACACATGAGTCTATTTGCTTCTATGTCTTCATGATAACCAACACAAGCACAGTTTCTATAAAGTCTAGAAACATGGGTGAAAATATATAAGGTTGTCAAGGGCATGCTCAATTTCTAAAAAAAAAAAAAAGGTAGCATTATCTATGTCTCCATGCTCTGCTAGGGAATCTTTGGGAGCGTCTCTCCTGGTCCTTTCTGTCTTGCTGCTACTGACTTTCCTCTCAGAGGGTCACTTCATCTCCATGTGCTTTGGACCACCTCACTATTTTCTACTTCTCCCTAAATGGAACAGCAAAGTTGAGACTAGTCCTAGGCTCTCCTGACCCCCAGCACATGCAGCACCCTCTCTATTGAAAACTTTTGGAAAAAATGGATTATTTCCAGCTATTAATCAAGAGATTCACAATTCATATACTTTGACTCTATAATTCTGTTAGGTAGGATAGATAGCAAACCAAGGCAGGGAGGAGGAGGGAGACATGTCTCGCCCACTAACTCAGCTATCCTGAGCCTGGTCCAATAAGATTGCCAGGTGTAACAACATCACAAAAAACACCATGCTAACACTGGAGGAGGGAAACCCTTGAAATTCTATGTATTATTCCCACTATCGGGAAAAGAAAACCTTGAAACTGCTTTCACCTCAAGGCCTAAAAGGCGGGAGAAGGTCCGCAGTACCCAAAGGAGGAAGCCCATAAAACAACTTCGGTTAATTGCCTACCTCTGGTCACTATCTGTTTTACAAGGGAGTCCCTAATGCTTACAGAAAGGGCCCATGAGTAACTGTGGGTAGCTGCCCCAACTTTAATTAACTGCCTCCTGTCACATATCTGCTTTACGACAAGATATACAAATGGGGTCTGGAGCAAGATAAGGATTCAGGCTAACAGACACCCACAAAAACCTAAGTTTGGGTAGTCACATCCCCCCCAGGAAAGCTGGTACCACATGTACCCATCAATCAATATGTAACTTCTTCACCTCATCCTGCCAACTATATAAGCCCTAAGAACAAGGACTCTCTCTCTTAGCTCTCTGGTCACCTGGCCTCAGGCCACCCAGCCTCTGGTCAACCAAGCGCTCCCCGGCCTTTGATCCCCTTACACTGTTTTGTCTATGCCTTTCACCGCACCCCCGCTTCCCACCTCACCTAGGCCATTCTCTTCCATGAGAATGGGTCACCAATAAACCCTGTTTACACCCTAATAGATTTGCTGATCTGTAATTTCTCTACTGTGTTGGTGAGAAGAACCAAGTTTCTGGGAGTTTCTCCCATAACAATTCCACTCCTGGAAATCTGTCCTAAGAAAGTATACTACAAAATCAATTCAAACTCTTCTCATAGAAACGTTCAGTACGGACTTACAAGATTAAGCTGGGAGGACCAGCTCCCAGAGGTCAATGATTTTCTAAAGTCAGTACTGCCTTAAAAGGGATTATCAGGAAATTTTAACACAGGATATTTATACAGCATTTGTAATTATCTGGGGAATGCATACGTTATATTGCTAAGTGGAGGATAATGCAGGGCACAACCAGGATGATTTCAACAGGAAAAAATGTTTTAATAGCATATCACAACCTCTAGTTATATGGAAAAATGTTTCCATGGTTGAGGAACTTTGGAAAACACTGAGTTAACCTTGAACAGGTTGTTCTGGGATTTATACATTAATGTAGTTGTGAATCTTTCAGACAGAGTATATTATTCAGCATTACCCAAGCGGGACTGCTGCCAAGTCTCCTTCCAGTGTGAGATGATGAACTAGCAGAATTAGTCATCAGTGAACTGGAGGCCAACAGACACCATCTGATAACAGAAAAGGGAGCCTGGAGGAGCTGTAATTAAATAATCCAGTGCCTGTTTAGAGAGTAGGTGGGCTCTGAGACGGGTCTGTGGACATTTACAACCTAGTAGGGGGGACAAGAAATGTATAGAAATAACTGCAATGTAGGGCCTCTTAGCATGTTTAAATGTTTAAAATGTTCATAATCTTCAATTCTGTAATTCTATTCATGAGATTCTATTCCTAAGGAATAAAGCAGAAGTGCAGCTAAAGACTTATGAAAAAAAAAAAGGGACTAATCTCAGTATTGTTTTAAATAGTTCCATATTCAATCATATTGAGAAAAAAAATCAGAGTACAATGTATGTTGATTTAAAATAGTTTCAAAATTTTAGTGAGATGGGATTATAAAAATACACAAAACTGCATATATAGTATAAACCGAATTTTAAATATATATGCACATACACCTGTGAATGCCTAGAGCAAAGAGAGAAAAATAAACACATCCAATGTAACTGTGCTATCTATAGCGAGGCATAATCAAGAACAAACGGTTGCTTTTATAATCATGGGGGAAGGACTTTGTTTAACAAACATTAACTTTAATGGGAAGGGTCACAATGTGCCCTGAGCTACCAAACCCTCTGGGTCACGCCTCTGTACCTCAGGTGGCATTGGTATTAGCAAGCCCAACCAAGGAGAACTTTGAAAAGCTAGTTTCCTGAAACTGATAAAATTGCTTGCAAGTGAAATCAAATCTGTTAGGGCTTTGCTTATGAAATGATGGCTTCCTTTACAATCATTTTTTTATTCTTCAACCAGGGGTGGGAGGAACACAGTTAGCCCAGCCACAAAGCCAGGCCTGTGCAGAGGAGGTGGGGCATTGTCAGTTCTGCAGGGCCTCCTTGGGCCTGAGGCCTCGGCCTCTCCACTGGCTCTGTGGCCCTGTGCCACTCTCCACCAGATGTGTGCTGATGGCTTTGCTGTCCCCACTTGCCCTCTGTCAAGGGGATGCTGCGCCCTCTTGACAAGGAGCACACATGAAGGCTAGATTCTGGAATGCGTTGAGCACCTTTCTGACAGGGCTTCTCAAATGAAAAAGGCTTGCAGGTTTACATCATGCTGGGTGTTACAAAGAGCTCTGCTAAGTGGTCCATCAAAAAGAAAAGGCCACACCTCCCCTCAGCAGTTTGGCTTTCTAATGCCTGTCTTTATTAAAGGCAAAAAACAATGACAGAATATTTCTATCTGCCTCAGGAGACTTTGTACAGAGAAATATATAAGTCTTGGAACTTCCTTTTGTAACTGCTTCTGACTCTAAAGGCCCAGCCCAGTATCCTCACCTGGGGAAGCCTGGTGGAGGACAGGGCTACTTCTCCCACATGCCCCCCAGCTCTACCTCCAGGGGCATAGTAGTCACTCCCTCTCACCCTGAGAGAGAGTAACTGCTATTGCTGTCATTCTCATGGGGCAGTCATCACAGTGTTTCATGCCTCAGGGTACCTGTCTGTCTGCCCCAGGAGACTTGCGACTCCCTGGGGTCAGGGAGCATGTACTGTATTTTCCACTGCCCACAGTGCCTGGCTCAAGGAGGTGAAGTCTTAGAGGTCTTAGAGTGAGCAAAGCCTAATCACTGCAGGCTCTGTATGTGCCCACAAACATTGGACCTGCAATGCTGTTCCTTTGGCTCAAGGGTAGAGGAGAGAGTGGACCAGAGATGCACCTAGATGCATGGATCACACTATCTATGCTATGCGGAGGACAGTTTTCTGGAAGGCTACAAACCTGAGGTCTTCCAATGGCTTTGCTTTTGGCTCATACCCTGGTTTTGTTCTTCAGCTTTCCCACATGTCATCTACAAGAAAAGTGACTGAGAGCTCTAAGACGGAAGAAAGGCCCTGCCAGACCCACCCCAGCCCACTAAATCCTACACATCTTTTGGAATCATTTCCAGTGCCACCTGCTTCCAGAAGCCTCTCTTTGCCTGGTGGGGCAACACAGCTTCCTTCCTCCCTGAGCCTCAAATGCTTTGCTTATACCTCCTCATGTGTCGGGGTACATCTACCCCTCAGGAGAGGCCTTAAAGGGGGTTGCTGAGTGTGCACCCTTGGACACCAACACTTCTTCCAAGGGTACAAGGTCCTCACCTTCAAGAACTCCAGCTCAGCCTCCTCTCCACAGAGCACAGGACTGAGACGGTGCATCTCTGAGACTTGGGCCTGGACCCTGAGAGCAGTCATCTTCTCAATCAGACTTGCTGGGATGTAATCTTCAACATGGAAATAGGCTTTGGTTTCTATCTGCTAGAAATAAGACACAGAAGAAAAGGGGCATGTGGGAATATCTTCTATGGGACTCTGAGCGGAACAGAAGTCTGCCTGCAGTCAAAACCCAGGTTAGAGCCTCAGGGCAAGGATGCTCCTTCAAGGAACCCAGCTGGCACACCTTTTTCTACTATATTAGAAGTCACATTACATCATATGATGCAAATAGAAGGGGTAGAAGAGGAACCACCATTTTTGAGACCCTTCCATATACCAGTTGGTCCTCAGAACCATTAGCTCTTTCGATTCTCACAGTAATCCTACAGGGACAGCATTATTATTGCTATTGCCAAGGTGAACACAATGAACAGGGAAGGAAGTCATTCGCTAGGGCCAAGGTCACACCTCTTTTAAGGGACAGAAACAAGATTTGGTCATCCAAGCCCTCACACATTCCACGGTGTCATGCCACTTTCCAAAGGCACAGAAGAACCCTGGTCCTGAAACTTAGTTTCTTTTTATTCATTAAGCATTTCTATGCATGTGTGCTCCTCGTGCACTGTCCCTTCTTTGTAAGGAGAGGTCTTGATTATGACACTATCTGTTCAAAAGAAGGTGATCAAGAAGATGCTCCATAAATAAGGATATATCTGATGGCCCCGCCCTGTCCCGGGCCTGACTCTTCATCAAGATTGCTCTTCAGAGAACCTGAGGCTACAGCCCCAGCAGGAGTGGCTAGAAGCAGCATCACCCCTGCCTGATGCTGGGGTCCCTGGTGTGGACTCTGGGGCAGACATGGGTATGGATTTTGGAGGAGTGGTCTTGGAGTCCCTTGTGAAAAATAAGGGAGGCAGGCCTTGACAGAGGGTGAAGGTGATCCTGCCCTTGTGTTCCTGAGTCAGCCCTGGTCTCGGGCAGCCCCATCCAGCCTAACCTTAGGCAAACTATTTCCCCACAGCTGCGGGCAACTATCCAACCACCTGCGAGGAACACAGCTGGGAACCAAGAGCATCTGGCCTTTTCAGATCAGGGGACAGGCACGTTGACCTGATGAGGTGATCTAAAGGAACAGCAATGTCCACTACATCCTTGTGCCCCTGACATGGCATGGGCTCGCCCCATGCGGCCATGGACTGAGAATCCTCCAGCCTAGGACTGGCTCATGCCAGCTCTGAGCTCAGCTCAGAAGCACAAAGGACAAAAAAAACAAAAACTGCTCACAATCCAGTGCATAAAAAACATTCAGATTGCTAATGGAATGGTCAAAATCCAAAATATTGAGAACACCAAGTCTGACAAGCATAGAGCAACATCAGTGGTGGGAATGCAAAATGGTATAGCCACTTCAGAAGATAGATTGACGGTTTCTTAGAAAACTAAACATGCTCTTATCATACAATCCAGCAATCATGCTCTTTGGTATTTACCAAATACCAAAGGAGTTAAAAATATCTCCACACAGAAACCTGCATGTGGATGTTTATATATCAGCTTTATGCACAGTTGCCAAAACTTGAAGTCAAAGATGTCCTTCAGTAGGTGATGGATAAATAAACTGTGGTCCATCCAGACGATAAAATATTGTTCAGTGCTAAGAAGAATTTAGTTATAAAGCCACGACAGGACACAGAGGAAAGTTAAATACATATTACTAAGTGAAAGAAGCCAATCTGCAAAGACTCAATACTGTAGGATTCCAAATATATGACATTCTGGAAAAAGCAAAACTATAAAGACAGTAAAAAGATCAGTGGTTACCAGGGGCTAATGGGATGAGGGATGAACAGGTGGAGCACAGAGGATTTTTAGAGCAGCGCAACTACTCTGTATGATACTATAATAGTAGATATATGTCATTATTAATTTGTCCAGACCCATAAAATATATAGCACCAAGAGAGAATCCAAATGTTAACTATAGATTTGGGGTGATTATGATGTGTCTATGTAGGTTCCTCATTGTAACCAACGTGCCACTCTGGTGGGGAATACTGAAAATGTGGGAGGCTGTGGGTGGGGGGGTGGGGCGGGGTAAGCTGGCAGGCAGTATTTGGGAACTCACAGTATGTTCCCTTCAATTTTGCTGCAAATTTAAAACTAATAAACATTTTTTTTAATGTTTAAGACTTTTGACCCAACATCTTATTGCTAGGAATATGTCCAAGAGAAGAACTCAAGGTGGGACTAAAAACACTCCAGCACAAACATTTATTACGATGTCATTTATAAAAAAAGAAAATCAAAAAACAACTGGAATAATAATAAGAGTAGTTACCACTTACATGACACTTCTAGGTGATGTCCGATATAGTGCTCTTACCAATAAGTGAGTGGCGATCCAACCTTGCTATAGGGTAACACATAGCTGTTCCAAACGATCATTAGGAAGCCACAGGAAGACACATGCCATCAAGTGAGAAAGCAGAATGCAAATGAAACGTGGCAGTGTTTATGACTGCATAAAATCTCCACATGTGATCAAAGGCTGCGGGAGAAGGCACCCAGAGGAAAGCCATTCTGCTGCAATGATGTGATTAAGGAGATTTATTTTTGTACCAAATTGTCTTTGTCTGTCTTTTTAAAATGCAAATGTAATCATGTCACTTCCCTGCTTAGAATTCATCAGTGGCTCCCAATCTTTCACTACAGTGGATTCCAAACTATTTTTTTTCCCTCACCAGAACCGTTTATCAAACAAAATACAAGTCCCTTAGGATGGTAACTAAGTCCCCCCTGGACTGGACTGGCAGTACTGCCCAGCCTCAGAGCCCTTGTAGGCAGGGCAGCAGAGGAGTAATAGCAGCTCTCTGGACAGGCAGCCTTCTTATCTTATGCCCTCAGTGACACACATACAGGGGGGTTCTCCTTTTTGAGTTTACCCTAACATCCTCTGATGTGCCCACCACAGTGCCAAGAGGATAAGGAAACGAGACACTAGAAGTGAGTCCTTGCTGGTCACACTAGTTTATCTAACCTCACAGAAGCACAATTTTTCTCAACTGCGAATGGAAATTACACTGGCTCTGCAGGGTTGTGGTAGGCTTAGATGATGCCAAGCACAGAGCAGGTCCTGCATAAATTAGGACTGAGCAAGTGGATGTGCCAATGAAGGAGTCTGTGTAATCTGTTGCCTTTACACAAACAAGGGGAAGGGGAAAGGCCTGCTGTTGGGAGCCATGTGGGAGCATCAGAGAGCGTCTCAGGACAATTCTGATCCCCCGGGCAGTGGGAGAGGTTGAGATGGGGTCAGGATCTGGGGGAGGAGACAGAGGTAGAGGATGAGATCAGGATAAGGTAGGGGATGGGTGAGGTCAGTCAGAAACTGGATAGGCACAAGGAGTCACCCATGGGGCACCTAGAGACAGGACTGGGCCCCTGGGCCTTAGGATGAGTGATCCCATAAGAAGGATCTGGGTTGAGTCTTACTCAGACTCCCAGCTGCCTTCAGTGTACCTGGTCCAGTTTCCACCAACTCTAAGGCTACAGTTAAGGTCTCAGGTTTTATATCCCATGCCTGAATCCAGAGACTGAGAGTTTAATAATAGGGCACTCCTAACTCTGGGGGCAGGAGAAGAGAGCTTGCAAATAGCAGTTGCTACATGCCAGGGATCCTACATGAATAGCCACCTTCCACCCTTACAGCAGCTTTATAAGGGACCTACTATTATTTCCATTTTGCAGATGAAAAAGCTGAAGCTCAGAGAGATAATGTGCCCAAAGTTATGCACATTGTGACTAATAAAATCAGGCAGAGTTTGGACCCAGTTCTACCTGATTCCAAAACTCAGGCCCACTCTGCTCCATGGAGTCTGCTGAGGATGGACTAATACTGCAGCTGGGAACCACCCTACCCTGTCCACATGAGCCATATACAGGATGGGCCACAGGCTGCAGCAATGATGTCAGCTGCTTCACCAGGGCAACCTTGGCTTAGAGTACTCTCTGAATGTAAGAACCCTTCTCCTGCCAAGCACCCACCGCACCCCCGCCAGTGTAGCAGCACAAGGGCAAGAGGGAGTTGGTTTAGGAATGGCGAGGGCTCCTGCTTTGGGGCTGAGGATATAGGAAGGAGTTCAGTGTGATCAGTGACAGGTCTAAAGGCTTGTCCAAGGAGCAAGGAGGAGGTTCCAGGAGCCAGCGCTGCTCTGGTAGTCTGTCCTGCCAGGCTGGCGCAGTGCTAGGAGGAGTCAGTGAATCCTAGTCTCCATGGACTGCAGTAGGCACAGGGGTGTGAGGGCTGGGGGAAGTGCTGGAAATGGAGCTATAGTTATCAGCAAGCTGATAACTTTTCTGATACCTGTTATTCACAGTGCTATCCAGTCCAGGAGCCTGTGCTTCGTTCACTCACTCACTCTTTATACCAACTGCTCTGGAACAAACCCCCTGTGTTTCAGGCATTGCTTTGGTGCTGGGGAAATGGCAGAATGAAACAGACAGAACTTTCACCCTCAGGCAGGCTTCATTCTAATGGAGAGAACAGCGCTGAGGCTGACGAAGGAATATCCCATGCCAAGTGGCAAGAAATGTTATAAAGACAAACACAGCTCTGTATGGGGATAAACAGGAACTTTGAAGACTCTAGACACAGCAGCCTCTTCTAAAGATGTACTGGGAGGAAAGCAAGATGATATTAATACAGTGCAAAAAGTGTTTTTTCAAACTGCAGCTATAAAAATCAATTTAGTGGTTTATAACCAGAAAATTTTAAATTAACTAAAATAGAATAGGAAATACCAATGTCTAGACATACAGAAAGGGTGTATTTTATTTCCTAAATTTTTGCCTCAGTTCTGTGATACATACATATGTGTATGTTGGGTTATAACATCTATCTTTTTTTTTCTATCACAGGTCATGGCACAGAACATTTGAAAGCTACTGTCCTTAAAGAACCATTTTAATTCTGGAGCTTGTCCTCACTCTTAAACTCAAGTACTGGGACAGAAGAGACAAGCTATGACTGAGGTCACGGCCTTGCCCTCTCGAACCCACACCACATGAGAACTAGGAACAGAGAATTCTGCCAAGATATCCACATTTGGTGATGGTCGCAGACTCAAGGTATATTAGTTTTCTGGGGCTGCCATGACAACTACAACAGACTAAGTGGTTTAAACAACAGAAATAAATTCTCTTACAGTTCTAGAGGCCAGAAGTCCAAGATCAAATTGTCAACAGGATTGGTTTCTCTGAGGTCTTACCTTGGCTTACAGGCAGCTGCGTTCTCACCGTGTCCTCTCACGGTCTTTCCCCTGTTCACCTGCCTCTCTGGACATATTAGGACACACGTAGGGTCTCTCTGTGTGTCCTAATCCCCTCTTCTTCTAATGACTCCAGTCAGATTGGATTAGAGCCCACCAAGACAACCTCACTTTAATTTAATCATCACTTTAAAGACCCTTCTCCAATAACAGTCACATTCTGAGGTACCAGGAGTTAGGGCTTCAATGTATGAGCTGTAGGGAATATAATTCAATGCACAACACAAGACCAGACCTGGATGACCCCAGCAGACTCAGAAGCTCAGTGAAATGCATCTCCTTTATTCACCAAGGATGTAGTATTCCTGACCATGAGTGTTCACTGGTGGTGGATGTATATTTCTGGTCATGTACAAGTGTTCCCCTCCTTTATGGAAATGGGAACCACCCTCTTCCCTGTCAGTGCAAGCATTTTGCTTAGTGTTAGCTCTACCCTTAGCCTCTAGGATGGCCACATCACTCAAGTGCAGCCAGTCAGAGCACAGCATCTCCCTGAACAGTGATTGGCTTAGGATAGGCACATGACCCTGTCAGAACCAATGAGGCAGAACAATAGGATTTCCACAGCATTACTAAGAGATGTGCTTTGGTGCTGGGTTGAAACCTGGAAGGTGGAATCTAGAGCCACTAAAGGCAAACCTGATTGAGGAGAGCACACGGACCAGAGATGCAGGATACCCAGGTGCTGCTGATGCCATTTGGGTCTGTGCACCGAGCAAGCCCTAGGCAAGGGCCAGGAGGCTGAGGAGATCTGGGGGCCAAGGAGGCAGGAGGGAGCTACAATGTAAGCAGTGATAGGACAGGGGGCTTGTCCAAGGGGCATGGAGGCCTGGACACTTCAGTTTTACAAGCCAATAAATTTCATGTTTTATTCAAGCCAAGTGAGCTTTCCTGTCACTTCCAGTCGAGAGAACACTGAGCGTTCACCTGTCCTGGACAAGGGGTATGGGGGAGATGTACAAAAGAGTCCAAAGAATATAGGGAGGATTTCCTTCCACTTGTGGGGAGGCAAGGAAAGCTGTGGGAATAGGGTTGGGTCAATCTTGGAGGCTGGGTGAGATCAGGATGGACATGCAGACCCTACTGGGAAAGCATTCAAAGGCCCAAGGACATAAGGGTTAAACCCCATTTTTTCTTTCAAGCAAGGGATCCCTCCATCACACAGCTCTTGTGCCCTCTTTAGAGCAACTCTTCTCCAAGTTAAGTGCCCCCAGAGGTTCTCAGTTTTTATCACATGACAGAGGTGATGCCCTCCAAGATTAAGCCCAGTGCACTGGCTAGGAAGTCACCTGGGAAGACATAGGTGAGACCTTCACCTCCGCTGCTCTTTCCTCTCTGCTCCTACTGTTGCAACCAGAGACAGACTCCACATTTAGATGCCATGTCACACTGCTGGGTCACCCTGTTTAGATCTCTGTTGAGGTCTGTTGCTTATCCCCTACCCCTTCATCTTGAACATGGGTTGTGGGGGAAGAAGGGGCTTCATGAACCTGAGAGAAAGCTGCAGTGCTCTCTGTCATAGCACACCTGGTAGCTCCCTCCTTCCTACCTGGCGTCTCCACTTTAAATCCTAATTAAGTTAATAAATATATTAGCATTGTCCCTCCCTACATTGATGTATTTGAAAATTAAATAACCAGTAGTCTCTACTAAGTCCCAGAGGACTGTAACATAGGACCATAAGAGGCAAATTAAATCAAAGAAACTTCCATATGATTGTGCTGTGGGGACAAGGGCTCAGCCAGCAAGATTATAGCTGCCATTTCAGAGATAGTGGGTCTGGCTGAATCAGCAGTGGCCCTGGAGTCAGATATACCTGGACTCAAATTTATACTTTGCCATTTTCTTGCCATATGAGTCTCAAATTGCTCTTCTAGAAAATGTATCAACCTTGAAATGTTGTTTTGATGGTTAAATAAATTAACAGTGTAGAAAATGTCTAGGTCAATGGCAGGTACATAATAATCTCTTAATAAAGACTGGCTGTTAAATACTGATGATGATGATGGGAACTAAATAAATTAGTGAATTACTGTCTTTAGGAGAGATCTTAGACTAGAACTACATTGTAATGTATAAACTTGACTTTATACATTACCCTGACATTACATTACATTTATACTCAGATCCTAGCAAAGATCACTTGATTGGATGAATGAATGCATGGATGGATAGATGGATAGATGGCTGGCTGGCTGGAGAGATGTTTACCCCAATCTCAGTGGTAGATGCTAGTAACACTTCTCAGTCTCCACATTTTCAACAGTTTCCCTTTGTCCCATAACTTCTTTTCTGATGGTTCCACCAAGGGCCCCAGCTTTCTACCCTTACCTCCTCAGGGTAATTGCCAAACTCAGCCTGCAGGGCAAGGACCCCCAGCTGCAGCAGCGTCTCATCCTCGCAGTACAGCTTCTCCTCCAGGATGTCTTTCCGAAGCTGCAGGTAAAATTGATGTCTTATCCAGTTCTGCCTGGGAAATAAATGCAGAAATAAAAGCTACTGGAATGCTGAGAGGGTTGTCTCAGTCTGGAAAACAGAGAAAGGAGAGAAGACAGGATACAAACCAATACTACCCAGAGGGCAATGCCAGTAAGACAAATGTGGTCTCTTTTATCCACACCATGCCTCCTGCCTCTGATTGGAGGCTACTCTGTGCCATGCACTTCACATTACACCCATGGAGATGTTTGTTGCTGTGGTTTAAGTGAAAAAACCTGTGGTTCAAGTTTTTTACATGATTTTATCTAGTGAGCTAAGGAACAAAGATGCAGTGATTGAACTCCAAAGCCATAACCCTATCCTCCAACCCCCATGGCTAGGCTGCTGGGGGAGGGGCATGTAGGTCAGGGGAGAGAGAATTTTGACCTGGGGTAAAAGATATTTGAAACAAAAGGGCAAGCTCCCATTTTGACAAGGGCTTGCCCCTAAACACTGATCCCCCCCCGCCCCCCCGCTTTTCTGTCACATTGGAATCCAATCAATAGAAGATCAACCACAATAATTGTTATTTATATATAAGTTAAAGTTCACCAAACCCTTGCCTCTAACTGTTACCTCTACTGTCAGCCTGGATGTGCCCATCCCTTAAGGAACAATGCAACAAGTCTGCAGCACTCACTGGAGCAGCTCATAGTGACTGACAAAGAACTTGATCCTCAGGAAGAGTGTGAAGGCTCTCCAGGAGGTCTTCTGTGGTTGCTTACTCCAGCCTTTAGGAGTTATTTTGCACAACCTTGTTTCATTGTCCAGGAAAAAGAACTCTTTGCCTGAAATGGAGGTAGAGAGTACTTGTAGGGAAAAGAAGTCAGGCAGGCATCACCCGTCAGATACGCAGCCCTGAGCCCTGCCCAGAAAGTGGGACAGGAGCTGTCTGATTGCAGGAGAGAGCAGGAAGCAAGTCCTTTGCATACCTGCTACCAATAGGCCTTTGATGGGTCTGTGAGGGGCTAGAGTAGGAGACAAGGAGGAGAGGGTAAAGGAAGAGAAACTTGGCAGCAACAAGAAAAAGTGGGATTATTCATCTTACAGAAGATATCACTACTATCTGCTTTCCAGCTACCATCTTATGGAGAAAAACTGAAAAACAAAGGAAAGAGTATTTATTCTATCCCTGCCAAGGGCCAGGCCCCCTTCATCAACTTGATGGTCCCCAAGTGTCCTCAGCCATGGGTGTGTTATGGACTGAATGCCTGTGTCCCCCTAAAATTCATATATTAAAACCCTAACCTTCCATGAGATGGTTATTTGGAGGTGGGGCCTCTGGGAGGTGATCAGATTTGGATAAGATGATAAGGGTAGACTTTCATTGTGGGATTAATGTAATACGAAGAGGAAGAAACCAGAGCTCTCTCTGCTATGTGAAGACACAATGAGAAGGTGCCTGTCTGTAAGCCAGGAAGAGATCCCTAAACCTGACCATGCTCAAACCCTGATCTTAAACTTCCCACACTCCAGAACTGTGGGAGGTAAATAACTGCTGTTTAAGCCACCCAGTGTGTGGTATTTTGTTTAAGCAGCCCAAGCTGACCAAGACAGGGAATAAATGGAGTTACATTTGCCTTTTGACACGAATGTTGCCAGCTTGAAAACTCCACCAATCCAAGCTCAGGACTTCAACTCCAGTTGAGTTTGTACTCAGCACCTCTGGGAAAGAGATTGAATCAGCCCCAGCCACTGATGGCCCTGCCTCTACCCCTGCTCTCTTTGAGGCAAATGGACCCCCTCCCACTCTGCCTGGGTACCTAACCACTCTCCCAGGCCTCCTGCAGACCTGCGCCAGGCCTGCTATGCCCTACAGCCTTCTCCACGCTCCGCCCTCTCAGCACAAAGATGCTTTTATAGCAGGTTGCCTGGCCACAGGAGTCTTGCCAAGTTTTGGAAGGCAAAGCTTTTAATTGGGTAACCAACCTTTCCTTCCAAAGGCATATATATGCATGATGGGGAGAGGGAAGGAGGTGCCCAGAGAAATTCAAATAACAGTCACCACACAGTGTGCAGTGTCTTATTTTGACATATACATTAATTGTAAGTTAGCAAAATGTTTTATTAAAGGTTTAATTTAATGAAAACAATTAACAACATATGAGCAAATTAAGTACTTAAAACATTTTAGGGGTGTAGAGTTTCAAAAAAAAGGGGTGAACATAACGATTCTGATAAATGGCTTCCTAAAGCATATGTCAACTAACTTTCACCACATTTACTTACCCACATCAGGGAGGGCTCATGAGAGGCTCTTGATAATGAAAAAGTACTAGATCTTGGTAAATAAATATGGAAATGCCATTTTTAAAAAAAAGACCTCAAGAAACCTCATCTAAACCTGCTCCTATGCCTTCTTCCTTGCAACTGAATCCGAGTCCCCATATCAACCCACCCTTCCCTCAGGGTTATTTCTCCCCAAGGAATGGTAGGTCCCTGCTAGAGTTCGGCTTGCAAACCCTCCCTAGTGGGTTTATAGCCAAACCCCAGACTGGTCACTTTTTTGAGTGATTTATCCAGGAAGCCCCAGCTAAACAGCTCTCAAATGTCTGAATGGGAAGTGTCCTAGGGCCAGCACCTGACCAGGAGGAGGCAGCAGGGCGTAAGCCCTAGGTTGTACTCCTAGAGCAAACTCATTGGGTTTATTTAGATTGCATGTTATGCTCAATAAAAATACAATGTTTCCTTAAGATTCTTCTATTCACATTTTTCTAAAGATTGAGAAAACATTGATCACATCAAAACATGTAATGGCTACTCTTTTTACTTGGGAGAAAGATCTTTCACAGGCCTGCTGAGAACTATGGGGAGATAAGGCCACCCCCATAAATCCCCATGGCACACAGAATGATCCCACAATAAGCTTATGAGCTTCTCCCACTAGAGATGAAAAAAAGAGAAGAACACCAAAATTATGATACCTAGTAAGGAGGGCTGGGAAAGCCAGGATTTAACCTGAAGGCCCACATGATCCCAACTCAGCTCCCTTCCCAGTACCCCACACAGTGGTTAAAGGGCTTCAATACAGCAAAAGGACATTTGAGGTTGATGGAAATAAAGAGCCCCTTAATCTAAGGGCAGAGATGAAAAGAGGGTGTAGAAACCCTTTTCTTTGGATCTTCAGAACACATTCTTAACTTAGAGCAAGGGTGCTGATTTTCCATTAGTACTGAATGATTAGATGAATATTTAAATTTTTTATTGTGATAAAATACACACAACATAAACTTTACCATTTTAACCATAGTTAAATGCACAGTTCAGAATTGTTAAGTACATTCACATTGTTGAGCAACTATCACCACCATTCATCTCCAGACCCTTTCATCTTGCAAAACTGCAACTCTATGCCCATTAAACAATAAATCCCTGTCCTACTTCCCCCAGCCCCTGGCAACCACCATACTACTTTTTTCTATGAATTTGATGACTCTAGGTACCTTACTTATATAAGTGAGATCATATAATATTTGTCTTTTTGCAACTAGTTTACTTAGTACAATGTCCCCAAGTTTCATCCATGTTATAGCATGTGCCAGAATTTTTCTCCTTTTTAAGGCTGAATAATATTCTATTGTATGTACATGTCACATTTTGCTTATCCATTCACTCACTGATGGACACTTGGGTTGCTTCCACATTTTAGCTCCTGTGAATAATGCTACTACAAACATGGGTGTACAAATATCTCTGAGAAACATGTTTTCGATTATTTTCAGTATGTATACAAAAGTAAAATTGCGAGTTCATATGGAAAATCTATCTGTAATTTTTTGAGGAACCACTATACTATTTTTCACAGTGGCTGTGTCATTTTATATTCCCAGACAGATGGAAATGTTTTTAACATTTTAACATTTTTGACACTTGCTTATCAGTGCATCGAGATTAATCAACCAGACCCAGCAAATCACAGAAACCCACAAGACCTTACATGCACAATTTCATTACAGTCCTCTGCACCTACTTGACACTTTGCACTTAAACACTTAAAGCCTTCGCCATGCTAACTAATGTCTAAGTGTGTGAGGTGACATGGCCCAGGCTCAAGCAGCCTTTTTTACAGGGAGTAGTGCTCAGGTACCTAGAGACCTGGGTTATCTGAGGCACCAGGCCAGCTGTGGGCTACCCAAGAGACACTTACCTTTCGTGTAAGCCAAGCCAAAGTAGGTAAGCTCTCCAAAGTTGGCAAAGGACATGACAGCATTGAAGATGGCCCCCACTGTGTACGTGATGTCACATTTCACCTCCAGACACTGCCCACTGGGCAGCACCACACAGAGGTCCCTGAGAGTCAAAGAGGATTTCCCTTTTTTGGTCTGAAAACAATAACAGTATCAATTGTAACAGTAACTATGAGACAGGGAGTCTTCACCATGGACTAGCTTCTATGCTCAACACTTTATATGTATTGTCTCACTTAACTGACATATGACTGGTAAGAATGAGTATGTTTATAATACTATTTAGAAGATGAGAACTGAGACTCAGTGATGGTAAGAGACTTACTCATGGCGACTCGGTTAGTAACAGGCAGAGCCGGACTCACATCACACTCTGCCAGGCTCTGCAGGAGCCGGGAGGCTGGGGGTGCAGGTCTCACTGGTACCTCTGCCCTGCTGAGAGCCCAGCTGCCCCTCAGACTCTGCTACCAAAAGGACTGCCCAGGGCTTTTATCAATAAATCATACGCCCCTGGGGGGGTTGCTCAAACTTATACTGTCCCCCAAGTTCTCCAGAGCACAGCAGAGTGAATGTGGACTGGCACAGGCCCAATGAAGGGACGGCTGGAGCAAGGAGATAACTTCACACTGAGAAATGGGTCAGCAGACCCCCATCCAAAAATGGGTAGCAGTCAGTCTTCTGCCTCTCCACCCACTCAGATTAATTCCAGGTTCATCTACCACCACAGCCTCACCCTGACACCGTGACCTCTGCTCAGCAGCCCAGAATGCCCACATTCCACTACCCCTGGCCTGGTCAGCCTGTGTCTCTGCAGACACCGCCCACTGCATGGAGTGCTCTTCCCTTCCGTCTCCACAGCAAAGTTCTCAGGAGCCTTCCAGGTCAGGCTCAGGACCCTTGGCTGTAGTCTGGAGAGTAAGTTACTCACTCCCTTCTCTGCTCCAAAGCCCAGCATGGAGATAGCCTAGACCTCCCCAGGGAAATTCTTCTTAGAGGACAGCCATGGATGGACAATGACATATGTGGTTTTAGTGCCATCGAGACCATGCCACGCCCTAATCCTCTGGATACTGCAGGGGCCAGTGCAGATCTGAGGGCCCCATGGGAGGGGATTTCTGCAAGATGCTGCGCAGAGCTAATCACATGGCACAGTCTGAGC
The DNA here is from genome assembly GCA_004026545.1 of Mormoops blainvillei. NCBI lineage: Eukaryota > Metazoa > Chordata > Mammalia > Chiroptera > Mormoopidae > Mormoops > Mormoops blainvillei. The sequence continues at coordinate 107,474 of PVJD01000173.1, forward strand.
CACCACGGTTCCTGCCCTTGCTGCACACCTGAGTCACCTGAGCAGTTGTTTAACATGTGGGTTCAGGGGCCACCTGGTGGGGTCGGTGTAGAGAGAGAGGTGGGGGGAGGGGTGATCCCATATGCTCTGAAGGGCCCTGTGGTTGGGCTTAATTGCTCCATAGTTGCCCTCTTGAAATCTTAATAATTACATCTTTGAACATGTGTTTTCTAGGTGTGGTTCAAGGGGCACATGGAGCTTAGGCTCACAATGGCCCTGCCTCCCCATCACTGGCAATGGCTTCTGGTTGCTAACTCCTCTGCTCTCTGGTGCCCCAAACCCTATCTGGCCTTTCCCTCCCCCTCGCTACCCCACAGCCTCTGCCACTCTACACCCAGGGTGGCCACTGGCTCATATTCCATCATTACTCTCCTCCTCTGCAGGGGTTGGTTCAGGAAGGGTCCTCCCTGTCAGGCACACACACTCCAAGACACCTCAGAGCAGGGCATGGCAGCTGCTGTCTCCACTCTGAGCTGGAAGCACCAGAGCTCTTTCTGTGGGTGACCCAGCGGGGACAAGCCCCTTGCCACCGCTAATCCTGGTACCAGTATTTCTCTACACAGAAGTTGCAACCCCTGTGGCAGTCCGTAGTCTTCCTGGGTGAGGGCAGCAGAGCCAAGAGAGGGGAGATGAAATTTGCTGCCCCAGAAAATAGACAAATGTGTAAATGCCTAAAATATAAGCTCCAGGCAAAGAGGGCTCTGTTTGTTGCACATCACAGATTTGAGGTCTGGAATAGTGCCTGGTAACTTCTAGATGCTTAGACAATATTTCCTGACTGAATGAGGAGATGAAGGCTGAGCTGAGTCTGAAAGGACAAGAAGAACTTAGCCAGAGTTACAGAAGGTTTCTTTTAAAGGGGAAAAGGGAGTGCTGAAGGACATGAAGCAGGAATGTGACTTGGTAGAGAGTTCTGGCAGGAGTCTGGAGGACAGAAGGAGCACCGCGGAGACCCTCCCAGACTGAGACCCCAGTCAGTTCAGTAGGCCTCTGGGCCTGCCAGGCTAGTCAGTTCCCTCAGCAACCTCCACCTCTACCCAGTCTAACCCAGAGTTACCACAATTGATCCAGGCAAATGCAAAGTCACCGGGGCCTCTCCAGCCAGCAGGACAAACTCAGGCCTAGAGAACTGGGGAAACACCCAGAGTCACTCGAGGTAGAGAAGAGAAGTCATGTTCCATGGGGCTGACCCCCCCAGCTTTGGCACTGGGCTTTCCCTGCAGTGTACCTCCCCGCATACCCTACTAGCATTCCCTTCCCCAGAGCCAGCAGGAAACAGGTTTCAGTGACATGAGGTTACATTGGTCTGAGTCCCTAGCTAGGCAATTTGAACCAGCAGCCTTATAGGATGGTGGAGTGGTTGTGGCGATGTTCTAGCCCTTAAGCTGTGTGTCTGCGTCATTGTAAGTTTTATAACTCATGTATGCTTACATGATCATTGTCTGTATCAAAATTATAAAACACCTTATGTAATACAAATATATACTATATGCAATAAGAATTTTTGAAAACAAGGATAGCTTTGATTTAGATTAGATAAAACATTTTTCTAGCTGTGGAAGTTGAACTAATAGCATGTGGGGGCAGCCATTGTCAATTTCACAATACATTATGTCTGCATCACACTTACGACCTAGGAAATACCTTAATACCCATCATTATTTAGACCCAGCCATTATGCTGTGAGGTGCATAGTCTCAATTTATTTTGCAGGAAATTGAAGCTCTAAGAGGTTAATAAACTCTCCCATATCCAACATCAGTGACTGAGAGAATTGGGTGGGCCTTCTCAAGGGTACCTAGCAGGACTCCTGTCTCAAGTGGCCAAAGGTCCAGGCAGGGGTGGCTCATGTCCTGAGAGAGTATCCAATAGAAGTGTCTTTAGTGAGTAATGAGAAAGAAAAGTCAAAGAAGGTGAACCTGTTTCCCCAAATTCATGAGGACCTGAGAGTGGCCTTGGAAGGCAACAGGGTCTGGGCGGGGAGTGAGGCAGCCCAGGGCCACACAGGAGGACCACTTCCTCAGACTACTGCAGGCTCAGCTCGTCTCTAATTTGTTGAGAATAAAACAAGTCTATCTGTGACAGGTAGACAAAGGCCTTCTGGGGGTATCTGGGTCTGACATTCCCGAAGGGTCAAATACTCATTAGAAGGGCCGGTGGAAACAGTGTGCTCAGGAAACAGCCCACCTACAAGGGGCCTGTCACAGCTCCAGGGAATGCTGTTCTCCCGGTGTTGTGTGGTTGTTAAAACAGTTTTGTCACCTTTGAGGAGGGGCTACTTTTTTCTAAACACTGGAAGTGGCTCTTAGGGCTGTTTTTGGTAGAAGGTGTATCCTGGGACCACCCCAATCTCACTGTCCAGTGCAGGCCCTTCAGCAGAGGTCAACCTGCCTACAAGGAGCTAGGGGTCCCCACAAGCACACTTCAGGGGCCACTGTCATCCATCCCTCTGTCAATCAGGGCTTTAACCCTGTTACCTTAAGTACCAACCAGAACAGAGGCTCTCTCTTCCCTACCTGTCCTACCCACATCTTTGCCCCTGCATTTCCCATCAGTTTAGAAGGCCCCTTCCAAGTACATTGGGCCTGGTCAGCTCTCTTATCACCTAGCTCATTCTGCCACCTCCCCATGATGGCTGTCAACTTCCTGAAGGGTGAGACCTGGCACCTTCAACTTTCTATAATATACACTGTTTACTAGAGCAAGGCCACTCAGTGAATACCTAATGCCCTGAATCGAATGCGTCAGGGTTTTTTAGTTCAATTCTAAAATTCTCAGACCAGGAAGCCTGGCATCCCAAGAGGACACAGCCCATTTTCAGCTGCTATGTCAGCCACACAACACTCCCATTCAAACGTCTTCGGGGGTATCCATTCTTTGGTCCTCTCTTGCTCACCTTTCCCTTTCTTTGCAGGAAACAATTTTGAGAAGGAGTTTCTGGCCATGAGCTGTGTGCTGCTGCAGAGATAGTGGATCTGGAGCTGGGCCACGTGCACTCCCGAAGGTCCTGGGGAGCTTCAGCTGGAAGAGCACTGGCCAGCCAGTGGTCAGAGAACAGGAGGAACAATTAACAGTGGAAACAGCTTCCAGTTTGTAAAAGCCCATCACGTGCAGGTGTTCAGCACGGCAGGGTGTGCTCACCACTTCTTCTTCACCCCACACCTATGGAGGAGGCACTATATCCACTTTCGGATGAGGAAGCTGAGGCCTAGAGAAGTTAAGGCTGCAGTGTGACTTTGTCCCTCCTCCCACCAGGAGGTGGAGTCTATTCCCCATCTCTTGAATCCAGGTTGGTCTGTGGTTTGCTTTGGCCCGTACAATGAGGTGAAAGTTGTGGGAGGCTAGTTCTGAAAATTCTGTGCTCCCTTCCCTTTCCCTTCCCCCCTTCCTCCTCCTCCTCCTCCTCCTCCTCCTTCTTCTTCTTCTCTCTTTCTCTCTCTCTCTCTCTCTCTTTCATAATCATGGGCTAGCCTTCTGGTAAAGAGCCAAGGTCTCCAAGGCAACAGCCAGGTACCTCCCAGAAGCAGCTGATCACAGGTGCGCAATGGCATCCAGCAGAGTCCAAAAGAACCTCCCATCTGAGTACAGCTTAAACTCCCAAGTCACAGAATCAAGGGCTAAATCAATCATTGTTTTCAGCCTCTGTGATTTGTGACTGTTATATAGCTTCATGTGGCCATAGATAATCACAAGGACATGGAAACACATTGTTATTCCATAACTGAGCCTGCTCTTGGTTCCCAGGGTACCCGGGATGCCCTGACAGCACAGCTACCACCACCCCCTCATCACTTTGGTTTGGTATCTGCTTAAATGTGGCTTTTTCACCTGCCAGTGGAATTGGGTCACCTTCTTCTGGAGAAGCAAGAGGCTTCCCATCAGTAATCAGTAAAGAAGTAGGTTACGCTCCCCCACCCCATTTCCCACACGAAGTTCACAGCCCTATACACCTTGCTGCTTACCTGTTAACAGAGAGGTTGCAGCGACTGTGTGCTGAGGTGCTTGGACTGGGCTCCAGAGAACTCTGGATCTCTGTGCTTCTCTCTGAAACTAACCAAAAAGCACAATGGAGGGTGTGAGCAGAGACAAAGAGCTGGGCCACCTGCCCTCCTTTCTTGAATCAGGCAGACTGGATACCAGCATCCTGACTTACTAGCTGTGTGACCTTGGCAAAATTATTTAACCTCTCTGAGGCTGTTTCCTTATGTGGCAAATGAAAATGAAAATGACAGAGTCGGAGGAGGTTCTAAGGGAAAGATGAACCCTAACAGCAAACAGCACCTTGTTTTAGGGACAACAAACAAAAACGATTATATTTTGTTTCTTTAAATCTCAAACACAGTTGAAAAGTAGAGAACAGATTTAAAGATTATTCTAAAGTTCATTCTTTTAACACACCTAGAACAACAACAAAAACAATATTTTACAAATTACTTTTCCTTTCCCTCCACTTAGAAACTAATTAAAGAAACTTTTATGTTGTTTTAAATTTTTACCAACTTGAACCACTAGATCTCAATAACAATAAGTTTACACTTGACATAAATATCTGTTAAATTATGCCTCCAGATAAAGCTTTCTTCAGGATACAGAAGAGTCCTAAGCTCAGCCCCTTCTCTTCAGGGGCTTCCTGGAAGAGTTGAGTTTGCACAGGCATTCTGTGTCACCGCAGCATGGACATCTGGCCCACACAGGACAGCAAATGGGCTCCAGTGGCCCACCCAGGGACTGCTCAGGGCACTGACCCACCTTTGCAGGGATGCAGACCCTCCAGGGTTCGTGCTGTTGGACTCTCACAGCTTGTCTGGTGCAGCCTATTCCTGAGCAGGTAGTTCCTGTCCTGCTGCACAAAGGAGCTTTCTTCAACTCTCCTCTCCACCTGAAGGTCAAGTGCATCACACAAGTATCCCAAGGTTGAGGGGGACATTTATATAGATATATACAGGCTAAGCTATCAATATGAGTCAGTGTGGATCTATCTATCCTACACGGTGAGAGCCTAACAATGCATCCCTAGTGCCCAGACATGCCCTGTACCCATCACTCACACATACCCTAAAGGTAAGTCCTCCCCAATACCTGTGCACTTAAGCACATCTGTACTTTTGCCCACACTCTCCCTCCACTGCCTGGGGCCTCCCTGCTGAGGTCCTCAGTGCCTCTAAAACCCAGAGCTATGCCTTCTCTCTTTCTAATCCACCCCACTTCTGCCCTCAGGCAAATATAAATGTCTTCTCAGCACCTTCCATCTTCCCTATACTCACAACTCCCTCGATTGCACCCCATTATATCTCCTTTCCTTGCTTACTTGTCTTACCCAACCTCACTGTGCTTTATGCCCCATTGTATCTTACCTAGTTCAGCGCCAATGAATGTCCAATTAGTGACCAAAATCTCCCTTACGGTTCCCTGATGAAAATGCTCTAGGTCAATTCAGTGTCCATCAGGGGACAATGAGACACCAAAGGAGGGCAGACTCTAATGTTTTTGAAACAAATAGACCCCCCTCCCCCACCAAATCCTCTGGCTCAACAAACAGGAGCAATATGTTCACATGCCAAGAGGGCAGAGATCCAAGAAGGAATATAGGATGAGAGAGACATTTTCTGATTGACTGTTGAGAGTGTCCCCCTGTCCACAACAGTCCCCTCCTCTCCATCCACATGACCCCTGCATTAGTTATGGTCTCTATTCTCCAGGCTGTCTCCTGGATAAAGTGCAGGGCCACCCAGCCTTCCCTGGTTCCTCTAAGATGCTAACCTCCTTGCATTCATACCTTGGGCACCTCACTTGCCTCACCCTAGTTCCAGCTCTGTCCTGACCTTAAGGGAGCCCGATGCAGGTGCACTTCCTGCTCTGGAGCTCCTCACGGGATCACCCTGAGGCTGTCTCTACCTGAGAAAACCTCCTTGCTTGGTTTGTCCGCCTTCCTGTCCTCCTTCCATCACCCACAGGAGCACTTTTCCAATAAGTAATTTCCATAAAATCCCTGTCTCTGGTTTTGCTTCAAGGAAACCCAGGCCAAGTCAAATGCCTAGTATGAGCGAGGCCCCTTGCTAGATGTTGGCAGCATGGCGGGGGTGGGGTACAGGGCAGCACATGGCACAATGTGACAAGCACAAGAAGAAGACCCCCTGCAGACACAAAACAGTGGAGGGGAGCTGGGGGGACTGTGTAGGCATGGTCAGGAAAGACTTCTTATACAAGAGGCCAAGAGTTTAATTTTGATAGGCAAACTGACTCATGGGTTATAAACATGATTGTTTTTATGTAAAAGGCTCTTCCCAAGGTCCCCAGTGTCTTAGCCACATGAAGAGTTTGGCTTGCTCCAAGGTCTTTGCAAACACTGCACAACAGAACCATGTTGACAGGAATACTCTAGATCTGCCTCATCCAGAATGGCCATCGCCAGCTACGGGTAGCTACTGAGAACTTGAATGTGGCAGTTGAAACTGAGGAACTGAATTTTTAATTTTATTTCACTTTAATTAACTATATTTTAGCTAATTTAAAGTTCAACAGCCACATGTGGCTAATGGCCCCTGGTGTGGAAAGTGGGGATCTACACTGACCTTGGAGATGGTGCCCAGAACAAAGCCAACCAGCCGTCTGACGTGGACACTGGTTGAGGCTGGGTGTACAGCCCCTTCTTCCTGATGAACCCAGCAGGCTTCCAGAACCGATCGCAGCGGCAGCCGCCTGCCAGGCTGCTCTTCGCACATGGTCAGCAGGAGAGAGTGCAAGGGCTCCCGGAGCTGCAGGGGCTGGGGAGCGGGGTGCTACATGAGCCATGAGCTGAATAGAGAGTTGCCACCCTGTAGCCAGTTCCTGCAAGTGTGTGGTGCAGACAACAGAAACACCTGTTCTCACGGCCCCTCCACAGAGGCCTGCTTCTTCTGGAGAGTTCAGGGATAATCACTGAGGCCACCAAAGGCAGAGCAATTGTCACTGCACCAGCTGCATGAAGTTTGCTGCTTTCCAAACGGCAACACCCTTCAGTGCGCAGAGAGCCCCCACATGTGCTTGGGGTACTTATGAAAAATAAGTGCTTGACCAAATGGATCTCCACCTATGCCAAGCACCAAGATAAAACCGGGCTCAATCAGCCTTCAGTTTACATTCAACTAGGTAGCCTGTGATTTATCTCAAATTATTCAGGTGGGTCTCATTGGGCCTTTCTACTAGAATGTGAGTTTCAGGAGCATAAGGACAGTGGTTTTTTCATTTTGGAATCTTTGGCAGTCAGCACAAGGTCAATAATTTTTGGCTGAACTTAATGTCACATGTATACACCAGACAAAAGAAAAAAAATAGATATTTTATTATATTAAGCACTTCCCTCATGTGTTTAAATGGCCACCATTTATATGGGGAAGACCTCCACTCAGACTCAAAATCGAGCTTTTTTTCTCATGCTCATCCATACTGGCGGTCATTATCCAGACAAAGGCTGAGCTACCCTTTCTTGCCATGCTGATGTTAACCAGAACAGTGGGGAGTGAGTTGCAGGTGGAGGGAGCAGTGTATACAAAGGTCAGCATATGTCTGAAAGGAAAGGGGCTATGGGCAGGGTCCAGGGCAATGATGATGCTGGGCCCCTTGTTCAGAGTTATTCAGAATTTCAACACAGTGACAACAGAGCATTAAATCAAGCATGGGGCCCTTGTTAGTATAGGGTGCTGTGCTATTAGGCAGGCCATATGCCCATGAAACTAGCCCTTCCTTACCCAGTGTGACTCAGTGGATTGCGCATGGGACTGCAAAGCAAAGGGTCACGAGTTTGATTCCCAGTCAGGGCACAGGCCTGGGCTGCAGGACAGGTCCCCAGTAGGGGGCATGCAAAAGGCAACCACATATTGATATTTCTCTCCCTCTCTTTCTCCCTCCCTACCCCTCACTCTAAAAATAAATAAATAAAATCTTTAAAAAAGAAAAAGAAAAAGAAACTAGCCCTGATTATGGCAGAGTACCAGAGAGGGAAAAAAAAAACACAGGTGGGAACCCAATTCTGGGCTCCAGGTGAGCTCTGCTGGGAAATGGAATGTAATCTTGTGGGTAGTGGGGAGCTACAAAAGATTTCACAGGAGGAGGGACATGAGCAGGTGCCTGATTTAGAAATAGCACCAGGAAGTGTTGGAATGTTGAACTAGAGAAGGCAAGGGTGAGATAGAAGTTGGAAGGGAGGAAGGAAGGAAGGAAGGAAGGCAGGCAGGCCAGGGTTCTCCAGTATGTGCTATTGTTACACTGGTTTCTTGTATTGTCAGATGAAAATTTACATGCTTACACTAATACACACAAATTCCATAGTCAAAATTTTTGTGAAATTCTATAATAAAGTTAAAAATGTCTATGTTTTAATCCTTCCCAGAGTCTTTAATAAGTTACTCTGAAAAATCTTTTGGAGAAAGGCATCATAGGGAGCATTTTCCCAAATCAATTCAGTTCAGAACTTACTTCAGGAAGAATTGCTTTAAAGCCTGTTTTATAAATCTGTATCTTCAGGAGCCGTCAAATCCTCCAGCTTGCTACTTCCTCTGAGCAGAGATGGTAAATAAGCCTTATCTTACTTCCCAGTTCTAAATTGCAGCTGCCTAGAGTGCCATGAGTAGGACTCAGAGGTTGTCTCTGGACTCAGCAAGAGCAGTTCTATAATCAGTTGGCAGTGCCTTCCCAGAACCTAGGAGGCCGCAGTGGTGACACATAGCTCAGTAGATACAGTCCCTGCCCAGAAAAACAGTGCTAATAAATCCAAAGACATGACCTGGCAAGACTTCAAGTATCTTGATTACAGACCTGATTTGGTGGAACATAAAACCCTGCTGACCAGTAGAGGGTCATTCCTAAAGAATAGATGTGCATCTGTCCAAGAGAAAAAGTACATGATTAGATTCTAGTCACCTCTGTTATTCTATGGTCCAAAACACAATTCCATTTCCACATGTGGAAGGCACTGCTGGCTGGCTAACCCAACAACCATCTACAACTCTTAAAATTTTGCTGCCTCCTGCTCTAGTGGCTAAAAGCCATAGTGACCATGATACCCAATTTTGGCAAAAGACACAGGAAAGTCCGTTAGGGAGCTTCTGAGAAACTTTTGCTTTACTGACAATGAGAACACATGTGACTGGTTCCATTCTTTCCTCCTTATTCCTCCTTTGAAGACTGATGTCAAACATGAAATCCCAGCAGCCATTTTGTGACCATGAGGCAAAAAGTATAAGAACAAAAAGCCAGCAGCTGAAGATAATAGAACAGAAACGTACAACCTGGATTTTTTATGACATTTCCTGAGCTGCTGACCAATCTCCAGAGTTCTCGTTAAGTTAATAATAAAAACTATATCTGTGGTTACAGCCACTGTATTTTAGGCTTTATGTTTCTTGTAGCCAAAAGTCATCTGTACATGACACACTATGGTTCAAAAGCATCATTTGTTGTCAGAAACCAATATGGTATAATGGAAGGGTGTTCTCTGACTCCTCTGAGCATCAGTTTCCTCATATTTAAAATGACTGTTCTTCCTGAATACTCCTGAGGATTGAGTAAAAAGTACCTGGAGATGGTAATAATAATAATTATTGTTATTATTGGGCAGAGAACACATACCAAGCCTTGTTTTCCTTATATTAACTTACTTAGTTCTCACCACAATCCTATGAGGTATTTTAATTGTCCCCTTTCACATAGAAGGAAACTAAAGCAAAGGCCAGTTAGGGAACATGCCCAAGTAAGACCTAAAGCCTAAACATGAACCAGTCACCAGAGTTTCTGCCCTGAGACACTCAGCTATGTCATTTCTGGGTCATACTAAGTTCCCAATAAATATTTTATCATTATTATTGTTATTATTTTTTGGCTTCTATTATAACTGACAAGGTATATTCCCCTTAAGATCTTACTTTTAAGGACATGACGTTTGGGACTTTGGAAGGGAGACAGACATTGAATTAACAAAACTTGATATGTAAAAAAATGCATGGTTACTTGAGCAATCCACTGAGCTTAATACCAATGAGTTTGGTTTTGGTTTTTACATCTCTAGGTCAAGGGCATGTGTCCATTGTCACATGTGCCAATTAACTCAGTACTTTGTTTAAAATTGTACCCTTAAACCAGCCAACAACCCCTCTGATCAATGTGACTAGACATCTGCCAGGAAGTTCACAAGCTGTACCCTCATTTCTAGAGAAATAATCCTGAGAGCAGATGCCAGAATAGCATCTGAGCATCCATATCTGATAACTTACCGGGATTCTGTGGGCTTTTTCGTAGTTTCCTAGGCAAGACCTCGTACCACAATGGCAACAGACTTCATCCCCAATCCCAAATCCAGCCCATTGGTAGGCTCTACCTGAAGAAGGGTGCTGAGAAGGATTTTGAAGGCAACTCCTGGTTCCGTGTGGACGAACACCATAATCAACTGGTGATGTCTGCCATGAGCATGGGATGGGGTGATGGAGACATGTGTGATTTATAGAGAGAGACCTGCCCACACCTTCTACCTGCGCCTGGGACTAACACTTAAAGCAGGGAGGGGAATGTTTCAGTAGGCTGGTTAGAGCTGAATGATGACCTGAGAAAAAGAGTTGGGGTACATCCTCCACACCTCAGAACAGGGCCCAGGACTGGGAGAGGAGTCTGGGCACAGCCTCTCCTGAGACTACTTTCCTAAATGCCCACTCTACCCCACACAGGACTCAAGCCAAGTTGGATGAAGAGAGGAGCCTGTGATAAAGGAAAGAGAATAGCAATTAACAGAGCTGAGTAGTAGAGATGCTGTAAGAGAGAGAACAGGGTTTCTGAAGCTGGTGGCTTCTGCCCCTTAAGCCACATTCTCACGTGCCATGTTTCATATGCCCAGAGTTAAACCACCAGCAAAAAAATCTCTGTTTGGTTCATTCAGGATTCTGTCCCTCCCTACACTGACCCTCTACCAGTTCAAACACACCTTATCTTCCTGACCTGGACTCTTGGCAATATATCTCCCCAGGTCTTAGCTTGGTTTATTCTTTTAGCATTGGAGCCCTTGGAGCCCTCACTCCTCTGCGTGGAGGAGCACACGCAGGAGAAAGGAGGATGTGTTTCTCTGGCTCAGCTCAGCTAGGAGATGCTCTGAACAGGGAGTGACTAGACCTTTATAAGTCACTCAGTGGGAACCAAGTTACAGTCAGGAGGGTCATGTCTGTTCCTCACCAGTGAGTGCTTGGATGGACAGGAAAGGGCCCCTAGAATACTCAGGATCTATCTTAGCTCTGGTCCTGTGGAAAGCAGAGCCTGAGACAAGGATTAAATTCTGACATTTCATTTAGGAGCTGTATGCCCAGGGCAATGGGAGTAAGGAAAAAAAGAGAAAGGAACCCAAAGGCAGATGTGACATGCAGGGTAATCATGGCAACCATCTAGCACTCAGGACTTCTCTGGAAGGTTTGAGAGACCTGCCCATCTCAAAATAGGCCAGGAGGAAAGAAAGAAGAGAGAATTCACCTTCTGAGTTTGTTCCCACCTCTTATTTCCTATTGGTTAGTGTTCACCCCATAGAACCTAGCTCTCCTTTCATCAGCAGGCCCCTTTAGTAGACATCAGAGAGTCAGATCCATGGCTCAGGATATGGCATCTTAGCTTGGTCCAGAGTGTAGGAGGTAACATGGTGTGGGCAGAGTGCCATCCAAGGGACCTCAATAGAGGGAACCTGAGAGGCACCCAAGTGTGTTAAACAAAAGGATCCAGGCATTCACCCGTGGGACCCTGGCAGTATAGGAAAGAGCGTAGGAACATGTAGTGCTAGGGCAACTGCCAGTGGGGTGAGAGAGTCTGGGCCACTGCAAATGGGACTCCGATGTTTTCACTGCTGTGATCTGACTTGGAGACACGTGGGCCCAGACAAACTAACCCTGGAAGCCATCGAGACCCCATTCGGGGAGCCCAAAGGAAAAGCAGCCTTAGTTCCAGAATGCACCTGAGAAGAGGAGGATTTCCAGATCCGCACTTTCCCATGGAAGGACGTGGACAAAGGAACAGAACTTATGAAACGCCCACTGTGCCTTGCTCAGTGTCAGTGCCTGCCTTCTATCGCCCTCCCCTTAGATTTTCTTCCTTTTAGAATTGAAAGTAGTGTCTACTAGAACTTCCTGCTATTCAGAAGCAGAAGCGTATCCATGGCAAAACAAAAATCACCACTGCTACTGCCCAGAAATAATCACTGTAGACAGCTCCATGTATATATTTTTAGATGTGTACGTGCATAGGCACGTGTATGTACAATTAGATTACATTGTATGTGCATATATTTAATTTCTTTTAAGGTAATTAAATTAGTTTGTACAGGCTCATTTTAATGCTGTCTTGTTTCATATCCAGTCTCACTGGAATTTACCATTTTTTCTAGTGTATCATTGATGTCAATGGTATAAAATAAACATTGTAGCTAAATCAATTTTTACTCATGCTGTAGGATAATTCTTAGTCGGAGACTTGTTGGGTTCTTTTTAAGGTTGTTGCTACATGCTGCCAGTGCTACCAACATGCCAGAGCACTTACCCACAGCTTTTCCAACACTTCTTGAATATTCACAGTAAACTAATGGATTAGGCTGTCTGAGCCCCACTTTACAGGTGTAGAAACTGGGACACAGGGATGTTGACTTATTCACATCTAAGAGCTAATAAACTGATGGCAAGAAAGCCTGGGAATAACATTCTTTTGAACTCATTCTGCCTCAGAATTCCACAGGGCTGAGCTGGGAGCTGGGAACTGAAGTGACCAATGATCAGGCCTTTCTCAGAGGACAGACCCAGGCAAGATGCACAGACACCACATGCCTTACCTGAGATGCATCAGGCTGCTCATTGTTGCTCTGTCGCTGTAGCAGTTCAGGGGCCTTGAAAGCAGCAGCCTCTATGTGAGATACATGGCCTTGGAAAGAAAGACTTCCGAACACAGAAAGCAAGATTGACCAGGGGCAGACCACATAGTCTGAGGAGCCTGAAACAAAGGCAGTGATGGGGTATAGAGACAGAACCACTGTCTGGCTGGTCATCTGTGGGACTGTGTCCAGCAGAAGCCTTGCAGTAATACCTCTAGGGTGGACCATGAACTGACCCGGGACAAACATGAAATGAAACATGTCCAACCATGATGAGTGCATGCAAAGGGGCACATGTTACAAAAGGTGGCCGCAGCTGTGGCCAATACCTACATCCAAATTCCTCAGTGGCCCAAGAGTCTCAAGGCAAAAGGTAAAGAAAATTGGGTCCACCTGGAAATTGGCACAAGATCAAGTTCTCTGGAGCAAGGCCAGGGACCCTGGCAGCTGGTTTTCTGAGTATCAGAACCTCTAGGGTAGGGAAGAGGGAGTGAAGGTGTATCATCAGGGAGATGATGGGGCTGAAGATGGAGGTGCACAGCCTCCCTTCATCTCTCTATGTTGACACGCTTCACCTGGGCTGCACATGTGTTATCTCACCTATGGGGGCATCCACTACAGTCCGGCAGCCCCTAAACATGTGACTTCCGAGTTTACATCTGAGTGTGGGGACCCAGTGCTTGTTCCAGTTGTCAATTTAATGTCTCAACTACAAATCCATCTTTTTTTTTCAGTACCTGCTCAGTCCCTTAAGCATCTCACCTTTACAGTGAGCACCATGTACAGTTTTCTCAGTTGCTGGAGAGACACTGCTGTTTCTTGGGATCAGCATGTGGGTGAGGACATCCGGTGATGCTTTGTGCCAGCACCTACACAGGGTTGCCCAGTCCCTTGGACACCTGTCAGCTCTGTCTTACCGAGTGGTCACTCATCTACATAGATGCTGTGGTCTCCAGGTCTCCTGCCTTCACCGGCTCTGGAGCTGTGGCTCACTGGCACTTGCCACCACTCAAACAGTCTGTTGGCTATTGCCTGTGGCCTGCTGTCCAGTGACTGCAGGCCAACTATGGCCAGACAGAGCAGTGAACTTCACTGTCATCATGGGCTGCAGGCACAGATCTGGATCTGTACCTGGGGAGAGGGCTTCTCTCCAAAGTTTGCCTGCCACTGGGACTGCCCTCAGCCCTAGGGGACTGTGTAGAGTTCCCCATGTAAGAGAGTTATAGTCACTCTTCTATTGGAGTTTAATGATTCTTTATATTAACCTTCCCTGTTTATACAATGGCATTGTGTGAGTTCTGTCCCTAATGGGATACAAACTGGTGCAGCATCTTGCAGGGGACAGTGTGGGGACTGCCCTGGCCTCCTGTGTCTGGTCATTTCCAGACTGCCAAAGGGCTGGAATAGGCCCTAGAGCTGCAGGCACTCTCTCCCTAGCCACTGCGTCCAGGAAACTGCAATACAGGCAGAAACAACGCCTTTGTTTCAACTCTGCCACATGCCATGAGTCCAAGGTAGGCTTGCCCTTCCAGTGCAACTACGTGGTAGATGTCAATTACCTACTCATTATAGTAACTTGGACTGATCTAGAAGCAGCACCCAGAAATGTATGTGGGGTGCTTCACATTCACTATGCCACTCCCCACCCCCACAACTCAAATGTCCCAAACAAACTCTCTTACCCTCACAGAGGTCTTCCAGGAGCCGCTCAGCACCCAGGGACAAGAGGGACCAGATTTCCTCCTCTGACAGAGCTTCACCCCTGGCCTCCAGGGCACTGGTCAGAGTCACAGAGGCTGGGCTCATGTCTGCAAAGACACACCTGTGGCAGAACCCCTGGGTCTTCCAGAAGCACGTCTGGACCAGCACTTGCCATTCTGGCCCAGTCCCAGTCCAGCCCCTTTAAGCACAGGGAATCATGTTTTCATCACCTATGTCACCAGAACTGGGCACACAGGAGAAGCTAAACAGATGTTCATTAGAGGGCTAGCAGGGCTGGCTAGTTGGTTCTCAGAGAATGAGTAAAAAAATGAGTAAACTCCCAAATAATGAGCTAAGTGAATAAATAAATGAATAAACAAAGGAACCGTGAGAATGGCACCTCCCTCAGAGCTGGGTGTACACTGTTGCAGAGAAGTACCTATGCCAGCTGTTGTCTATTGCCTGTTCTCTCCATCTAGGAAAATGGGTTAACAACTTAACTTATTTTGCCTCTAATACAGGATTCATGTCTTTTCCCTTTCAGCTGCCACATGCAAAGTTGGACCTGACTCCAGTACCAGACCTGTCTCTGATGGTGCACAATTCCAGCCTGAAGAGGGAAAATCACTAGAAGGAATAGCGAGGCCTGTGATTTGAAATGGTACAGACTCACAGGAAAGCAACAGAATGCTTTGCTGGAGGAGGGAAGAGAAGGCTGGTTCCTCCGGTTCTTCTCCTCCCTCTCTTCTTAGAAATGCTCCTTTAACCAAAGATGACATTTAAATGTCTGTCCCCCTGACAAAGCTGCCACCCCCTAATCTCCAGCAAGGAGAGCCCCAGGTACAGAGGTAACAGGAAGAGGCCAGGCAGACTTTTCCTAATCTGTTACGTCACTGATCTTTTTACAGACAGAGCTCATGGATGGTGGGTGTGCCGTGTTGGAGGAGGGGTGGGAAGCTCGTTATGGCACCCTCATACCTCCATTCGGCATGCTACTCCAAGCTCTCCTCTCACCAGCTGCTCAGCTACCTAGGATGCCTCTAAGACCAACCTCCTTTGGCCTCAGGAGGACAGAAAAATTCCTAGGAGAAAGGGCCTTTCTCTTCCATCTTTCTCTGGGGGCCAGAAGGGTGGTGCTGCAGGACCTCAGCAGGAACCTTTAAGTGTAAGGTGGCACTTAAAACAAGAAATCTGTGAAGAAGAGACTGTTGATCCCATTTACAGACAGGAAAGCAGTCCAAGGTAACCTGGTAAAAAAAAGTGATGGAGACACAGCTAAAGTCCAGACCCTCTCTTGTTCTTTTCTTCTCTCTTCTTACTTTGTTTTTAAAACTTTATTTGAAACTTATGGACTAAATATTTCCATTTTGCTTTTTTCTAACTTTCTATATTTTTTAACATTTTCCTATATATTTTATTTTTCTATATATTTCTACATGTTTTTATGTGGTTTTTTTTTCTTACTTCCTATGTTTTTCTAACTCTGTAACAACACCAAAGGCTACTTTTTAATGAAAAAAAAAAGGGATAAGATTATGATTCTCGAAAAGTAAATCTCTGAATCTAAAATAAAATCTTACAAAAATATCAAATGTTGTTTTTATTTTTAATCACTCTATGACTAGAAAAAAAACGTGTTAAAAGTCTTTCTAGGTTGATATGGCTAATTAAGACTATTATTCCAATATAGTAAGTAAATTAAGAAAGAACTGCCTTTTCAAGAAATAGCAAAAATACACCTTATAAAATGGATTATAGGTAAAACGTAGACAATAAAACTGTGTCTGTATATTATTTTAAGAGGAGAGAATACATCCTGGCCAGTGTGGCTCAGCTGGTTGGAGCATCATCTTGTAGACTGAAAGGTTGTGGGTTAGATTACCTGTAAGAGCACATACCCAGGTTGCAGGTTCAATCCCTGGTTGGGGCACATACAAAGAGGCAACCAGTCAATGTTTGTCTCTCATATCAATGTTTTTCTCTCTCCCCTCTCCCCTTCCTCTCTCTCTAAAAGCAATAAAAAAAATTTCCCTCAAGTGAGGATTTTAAAAAATAGGAGAAAATATTCAGGATCTAGTACTAGGCAGAGTGCTCTTATATAACACTGTAGGAAAGCACAACCATAGGAAAAATCACCAAAATTTAAAACTTTCATTCTGAGAAAGACATTGTTAAGACAATGTAAAGGCAAACCACAGACTGAGAGAAAATATTTGTAAGCCACATATCTGACAAAGTCCACATATATAGAATAGATTTAAAAAACACTTGAAACTCATCAATAAGAAAACAAATAATCCAATTAGAAAGTGAGCAAAAGGCATGAACAAACATTGCATCGATGAGAATTTTAAAATGACAAGGAAGTTGAACATCATTAGCTATTAGAGGAATAAAAATAAAAATTATAATAGGATGCTACTACATACCTATCAGAATGACTAAACTATAAAATTGTGACAACACCAAATGCTAGTGAGAATGTAGAGGAACTGGATCACTCAAACGTTGCTGTTGAGAATATATGATGGTACAACTACCCAGTAAAGTATTTTGGCAGTTTCTTATAAAAGTAAACATGCATGAGCATTCAACCGAGCAATCACACCCTAGTATATTAACCCTAGAGAAATAGAAATTTATGTTGACACAAATACCTATACATGAATGTTCATAGCAGCTCTATTTGCAGTAGCCAAAAACTGAAAACAACACAGATCATCTTCAATAGGTGAATGGTTATGCAAACCATGGTACCATAAAATACTATTAAGCAATTAAAAAGAATGAACTATAGCCCTGACCAGTGTGGCTCAGGTGGTTGAGTGTCATCCTGCAAAGTGAAAGGTTTCCAGTTTGATTTCTGGTCAGGGCACATGACTATGTTCAGTCCCTGGTCATGGCATGTACAAGAGGCAACCCATCAAGGTTTCTCTCCCACATCATTGTTTTTCTCCCTCTCTTCCTCCATCTCTTCCCCTCTCTCTAAAAATAAATAAATAAATAAAATCTTTAAAAAATAAAAAGAATGACTTCTGGCCAACATGGAGACATTGGAGGCATTAGATACACTTTGCTTCCTTGCACAACCAAAAGAAGGACAGTAACAAATTTAAAAATGAGGAACAACCAGAACTGTCAGAAAATCAAACTGTATGGGAGCCCAACAACCAAGGAGTTAAAGAAGAAATATTCATCCAGACTGGCAGGAGGGGCAGAGATGGGCAGCTGGGGCAGAGAGGACACGTGGCAAGGCGGCAGCTGGCAGACTCAGCAGCCCCATGTTTGTGTGCCGATTAACCAGAAGAAACAACTGGAGAGAGAGACAGATGGTGCAACCTAGTGTAAGGAAAATAAGGCCTCAAAACCTCTGGCTATGAACACCTGCGGAGGTTGTGGCAGCAGGAGAAACTCCTGTCTCATAGGAGAATGAGTTGGAGGGACCCACATGGTTGTAGAATGTACACAATTGTGCCTACTTGGAATCAGCACCAGAAGGGCACAATTTGCTTGTGGGTAGCAGGGGAAGTGACTGAAAGTGAGGCAAGAGCTGAGCAAGTGGCATTGTTCCCTCTCTGACGCCTCCCTGACATACAGTGCCATAATACAGTGAAGTGGGTTGTCTTGCCCTGGTGAATACCTGAGGTTCCGCCCCTTAACAGTGTAACAGGTACTCGGAGACAAAAGAATATGGCCCAAATGAAAGAACAGGTCAAAACTCCAATAAAAGAACTAAGCGATGAGGAGACAGCCAACCTATCAGATGCAGAGTTCAAAACACAGGAGTGCTCACAGAAATGATTGAGTATGGTTGCAAAATGAAGGAAGAAATGAAGGCTATACAAAGTGAAATAAAGGAAAATATACAAGGAACCAACAGTGAAGGGAAGGAAACTGGGACTCAAATCAATGACTGGAAATAGAAGGAAGAAATAAACATTCAACTGGAACAGAATGAAGAAACAAGAATTCAGAAAAAATGAAGAGAGGCTTAGGAATCTCTGGGACTACTTTAAATGTTCCAACATCTAAACCATAGGGGTGCCAGAAGGAGAAGAGGAAGAGCGAGAAACTGAAAACTTATTTGAAAAAATAATAAAGGAAAACTTCCCCAGTCTGGTGAAGGAAATAGACATGCAAGTCCAGGAAGTTCAGAGTCCCAAAGAAGTTGGATGCAAGGAGGAACACAGCAAGACACATGATAATTAGATTACCCAAGATTAAAGATAAGGAGGGAATCTTCAAAGCAGCAAAAGAAAAACTCCCTATAAAGGAGTACTCATAAGACTATCAGTTGATTTCTCAAAAGAAACCTTATAGGCAAGGAGGGGTTGGAAAGAAGTATTCAAAGTCATGAAAGGCAAGGACCTGCATCCAAGATTACTCTATCCAGTAAAGCTATCATTTAGAATGGAAAGGCAGATAAAGTGCTTCCCAGGTAAGGTGAAGTTAAAGGAATTCATCATCACCAAACCCTTATTATATGAAATGTTAAAGGGACTTATCTAAGAAAAAGATCAAAACTATGAACATTAAAATGACAACAAACTCACAACTATCAACGACTGAACCTAAAAATAAAAAACAAAAACCAACTAAGCAAACAACTAGAACAGGAACAGAATCACAGAAATGGAGATCACATAGAAGGTTATCAGTGGGGATGGGGAAGGGAAAGAATGGGGAAAAAGGTACAGGGAAGAAGAAGCATAATTGGCAGGTACAAAATAGACAGGGGGAGGTTAAGAACAGTATAGGAAATGGAGAAGCCAAAGAACTTATATGTACAGCCCATGGACATGAACTAAGGGGTGGGGGAATGCTGGAGTGGGGAGTAGGGGGAGGGGGTGCAGGGCTGAGGTGGATAAAGGGGAGAATAAAATGAGACAACTGAAATAGCATAATCAATAAAATATACTTAAAATAAAAAAGATGAACTATAGTCACATACAACTTGGATGAACTCCAGAGAAATATGCTGAGGGGAAAAAAAGTCAGTCCCAACAATTACATACTGTATGATTCCATAAATATACCATTCTTGAAGTGACAAAATTATAAAACTAAAGAACAAATTAATGGTTGCCAGGAGTTAAGGATGAGAGGAAGAAAAGTTGATGTGGTTATAAAAGGAAAACAGATGGAATCCTTGTGGTGATGGGACTATTCTGTATCTCAACTCTGGTGGTGTATACACAAGCCTACGCATGTGATAAAATTACCTGAAACTAAACACCCCTATGCATGCTCACACACACAGGTACAGGTAATGGGAAAATCAGCCAGATATGACCTTGCATCCACACTATTATCCTGGTTGTGATATTCTACTATAGCTTTGCTATATGTCATCATTGAGGGAAATTTCGTAAGTAGTACATGGAACCTCTTGGTATTATTTCTTACAACTACATGTGAATCTACAAGTATTTCAAAATTAAAAGTTTAATATAAAAAACATAATGAGACATAATTTCACATCAACTCAAAGGGGAAGAATAAGAAATTCAATACCACCACTTGTTGGCAAATATCCAGAACAAAGTGAGGTTCTCATACAGTGCAGATGAGAATGTAAATTGGTTCAACCAACTACCTTGGAACATAAATTAGCATGAAGTAATAAATTTGAGAGTGCATGTAAAAAGAAAACTCACAAGTCATGTTGCTCTATTCAAGGACTCTCATGCTATGGAGTTATAATACAGTAGGTGAGCCCAGGTAGCACCTATGTGGACACATGACACTGTGTGTATAAATGAATACAACATATGTATGAAATGGTTAAGGTTGCCAGACCTACTTCTTCAGCAGATATATCCTGTGGTGATACTCTAACATCACCTCTTGAATAGCTACAACTAAGCAGAAGAATAACATTTTGCCCATCACAGGTTTTTGTGCAGATTTTTAAAATGAAGAGACTGAAATTGGGCACTTAGTGATACTGAACATAAATATAGTCAACACTTTACAACACATATGAATAGAAGGGGGAAAATGTGTATACTGTATATATTCACACTTGCAATTTGCTGCAGGCCAAGTAGAGGCAAATAAAAATATATACAATATACCAAAGGTGTTAGATAGTGCTTAGCACAAAATAAGCACTATGTAAGTATTAACTTTTATGATTATTTCTGGGCAACTCTAACCCAGTATTCATAGGTAATTAATACACTATACTGAAATATTACTAGTTATTATAGTTGTAGATGGTCTTGGATCTTAAAAAATCTAGATTTAACAAACCAACACAGTAAATTTTCTTATTTAATAGCCGGTTAAGAGAAACTAGGTTTTGATTAATGAAATTTCTACCTTTTAAAAAATTTTTTAAATATAAATGTACTTGCCACCCTGCTTGAAAATAAATTTGACTGCATTATAGATTTGTCCTAAAAACTCAAACATTTTGCCTTCTGCAGAGTGACACAATACCATCTCAAGTCCTACCAAAGGAATTGAACCTGATTCAGAACAAGTCTCTGGATTAAGCTGATATTTTGTGACCTTCAGAAGATAAAGAACATATTGAAATGCCATCGCAAACATATGAACTTGGAAAACTTCAAGATAAACAGCCTAGATTCTTCAACAAATAAATGATTTTTTTTTAAATGAAGAAAAGGAGTGAATGAGGTCATGGGAATGCCAGAGTTAGAACCTCTAAAAAATTCTTCCACTGAATAAAAGCAGTGATAAAACAAGCAGCTTAGCAGACACTGTAAGGGTCAAAGTGTAGTTGTAGGTATTTCAAGACACCATTTTCAGAGAATTATTTGACCTTACAATGATAACAGTATCAACCCATCAAGAATATACAACTATAAATATATATGAACCTAAAAACAGAACCTCAAAGTACATGAAGCAAAAACTGACAGAACTGAAGGGACAAATAGATAATTCAATGATAACAGAGATCTCAGTTCCATATTTTCAGTAATGGATGCAACAAATGTACAAAAGACCAATATGGACTTTCCCAACACTGTAAGTCAACTAATCCCAAGAGACTTTATAAAACATGCCACATGACACAACAAAATATACATTCTTCTCAGGGACACACGAAACAGTCTCCAGGATAAAATGTATGCTAGACCATAAAACAAGTTTTATCAAATTTAACTGTCTGTCTCCATGGCCGCCATGGTTCCCATGAAAAAGTGTGTGGCAAAGGTGGGGCAAAAAAAAGAAGCAGGTTTTGAAGTTCACCCTTGACTGCACCCACCCTGTAGAACATGGAATCATGGATGCTGCCAATTTTGAGCAGTTCCTTCAGGAGAGAATCAAAGTGAATGGAAAAGCTGGGAACCTTGACAGAAGGGTTGTAATCATTGAAACAAGCAAGAGTAAGATCACTGTAACCTTTGAAGTGTGTTTTTCATAAAGGTATTTGAAATATCTCACAAAAAAATATTTGAAGAAGAATAATCTATGTGACTGGTTGCAGGTAGTTGCTAAGAGCAAAGAGAGTTACAAATTGAGTTACTTCCAGATAAACCAGGATGAAGAAGAGGAGAAAGATCAGGATTATAACTCTTTTACCTGACACATTTTGTGCAAGTTCTTGAATGAAACCTACAAATCAAAAAGAAAATAATAACTTTAAAAAGATTGAAAACATATAAATTATATACACAAGCAATGGAATGAGTTAGAAATCAATAAGAGAAGAAAATTTGGGAGACTGACAAATGTGGAAATTATAAAACCAGTTAAAACTGTTAAATAACCAGTGGCTCAAGAAGAAATCACAAGGAAAATTAAAAAACGCTTTGAGGTAAAAAAACAAAAGCATGACATACCAAAACTTACAGGTTGCAAATAAAGTAATCCTTAGTGGGAAAGTTATACCTGCAAATACTTATATTATAAAATAAGAAAGATCTCAAATCAATAACCTACCCTTCCACCTTAAGAAACTTAGGAATAGCCCTGACTGGTGTGGATCAGATGGATGGAACATCATCCCATAAACTGGAAGACTGTGGGTTTGATTCCTGGTCAGAACACATACCAAGGTTGCGGTTTTGTACCCAGATGTGCACCCAGTTGATGTTTGTCTCTCGCATCAATGTTTCTCTCCCTCTCTCTCTCCCTCCCTTTCCCTCACTCTAAAATCAATAGGTATATCCTCAGGTGAGGAGAAAGGGAGGGAAGGAGGAAGGGGGTATAAGAGAGCAAAGTAATCCAAATCAAGCAAACGGGAAGTAAACAATAAAAACTAGAGTGAAAAGGAATTAAATAAAGAATAGAAAAAACAATAGAGAAAATTATCAAAAGCAGAAGTTGGTTATTTGACCAAAAAATAAAAAATTGGTAAATCTTTAGCTAGATTGACCAAGATAAAAAGAGAGAAAACTTAAATTACTAAAATCAATAATGAAAGAGTGGACATTACTACCAATCTTACAGAAATAAAAATAATCATAAGAAAATACTATGAATAGTTGTATGCTGACAAATTAGAAAATCTAGATGAAATAGAAAGTTCCTAGAAGGATGACAAATTTACTCCAACTGACTCAAGAAGAATCTGAAAATTGGACTAAGCACATAACAAGTAAACTGATTGAGTTACTAATCAAAAAACTCCCTACAAAGAAGAGCTCAGGACCATATGGCTTCACTGGTGAATATTTAAAGCACATAGTCTTCCAAAAAAATAGATGAGGAGGGGACACTCCTCAACTTCTTCTATGCGGCCAGTATTACCCTAATACCAAATGACACAAAAACATCCTATGATTAGAAAACTACAGAACAATATAACCTATTTATTGGGGCAAGAGAAATTGCTAACGGGTATAGGATTTCTTTTGAGGATGATCATAACAATATCCTGGAATTAGTGGTGATGGTTATGCGACTTTGTGAACATACAAAAAATTTCCAAATTGTACATTTTATAAAAGTTAATTTTATCATATGTGAGCTTATCTCAAAAATTTTTTTACAAAGAAAGGAACTATGGGGGTGAGGGGAACATACCATTGAAAGACATCAATTTTTTAAATGATCAGAACTAAATATAGTGTCTAGAAATGCACATTTGAGGGATAAAAACATTTTTAAAAAAGCAAAAGGATGTGGTGACTGTAATGGTCAGGATAATGGTTGCCTTTGGGGAGCAATGGCACTATGATTGAGATAGAGCATATTGAAAGGTTTTTGGAGTGGGTAGCCAAGTTCTATTTCTTGGCCTGCGTGATGGTTACAAAGGTGTTTGCCTTATAATAATTAATTAAGCTACACATTTGTTGTTGGTTCTCTGTATCTGTTATTTTACAATTAAAAGCTTAAAACAATTTCAACCAAATACCAGAAAAACATATTAGACTTCCACCTTCTCTCTTGAAATTTGAATCCAATAATTTTCATTAGTTATGTTAAACTTGTCAGAAGAGAGTTATCCTGAAACCCTGCCAACAAATTCTTACAGGCTAAAAGGCCCAATATTTTTTCCTTTCCCTCTATGGTACATAGGGACATAGGGAGTTTAACAGCTATAAAGCCACATAACTGATCAGATTAGCTAATCAAGCATCCCAGTTGTTTGAGCTAAGTGTTCCTAGAATTTAGAAGTTGCTGTTCTCATGTTGGAAGTGTCAGGATCAGGGTTTTTGCAACAAATGCAACCTTGAACCCAGGAGTAAGTGCCAGCAAAGTGTTCATCATCCTTTCCATTAAACAAAACAAAATAAAAACTGTCAAAACTTGTTCCAAAGCACATACATGATCCAACTTCAGGAAAAAAATGTGTACCTTTCTCTTTTCTGTATACAAAAATCCCTGCCAGACTGGCCCCAGTGTCACAGCTGACTGTTACTATCTGCCACAGGGATGAGTTGGTGCCAGGAGATAGTGTGGATGCCTGGGAACCATGCCAGCCTCTGAATTTCCCTGGCAGCCCTAGCCATGTCCCTCCACTTCAAGGGGAAATAAACTAGTTGGGGACACTCCAGGGACTTCTTTCCAACCCACCAGCCCTCAAAGAAACAACCTGAACTCACATTCACATTGTTATCTTTGTGTATTATTACAAATTCCATTTCAGAGCCAACTGAGACTTCCTCTAATCACAATACAAATAGACACTCCATAGTCTTACTATATGCTTGCTAGTCACTGTTCTGAGTGCTTTGTATGTATTAATCTCAAGCTATGAAATAGTCATCATCAGTCTTTAACCAGCATGCTGTGATGCCTCCGGGCTTCTCTTCAAGTTTTTCTGAAAGTCTGATGGTTGAGATCCTGCTGTTCCACACAATAAATAAAAAGAGGATCAGTAACTATCTAAGGGATGTACAAACCCCAGCACGCAGGTAAACCTGTGCATGATGCTTAGGAGAAGCCTCCAGCCAATGGGCACCTCTGGGATGCATCTCTCATGCACCTTCCTGGACCTCCCCCTCTGTGGTGAGTCCTCTGTATTGACTTCATTCTCTGAAGGCTTCTATGTCATCTAGTAGCCTAAAGCCTCCTTTTCTATCTGAAGCCCCATTGCCCATTCAAGAGCTTCCTTAGGCTCCCCCTTAAGTTTCCATGATGCAGTATATCCTGCCTTCCAGGGACTTTCTCTATTGGCCTCCAGCACCCAGAAGCTGCTTCACCCGAGTCTGTCCCAGCCTTGAAGTTCCACCTATGTCCATGCTCTTCAGTGCTTCTGCTGGGGCCACTCCCTCACATGGGCCATGGTAGTGGTGGCCCTGCACTTCCTCAGTGAAGTTATGTCCACACCCTTGCCTCAGCTATCCCATATTTAACAAGTACTTATCAAAGACCTAGTATATTTTAAACTCTATTCTATTAATAGAAGGGTAAACAATATGACATTCTACTTATATTCTAGTAGGGACCAGCAGAAGGGGACAGAGAATGAACAAGTAAACGATTACAGAATAATTTCACAGAGAGGTAGGCTAAGGAGGAGAAGTGGACATGGTAATACATAACACACTACAACGTGCACTTGAGCTGGGTGGTCAGGGAGGCAGCTTGGGGAGGTGACATTTGGGCTGAGACTTGAAGGTTAAGAAGGCTTTGGGAAACCATTTCCAGACTAAAGGGAACAACAGGCACAAAATCTCAGGTCTGGGCAGGTTCTAAGAACAAAGAGAAGCTGGGCAAAATTGTGGGGGCAAGGCAGCAGGCAACTACTCCCTCTTTGAAACATCCCTTGTTACTTCAGATTCCTGGTTCCCCCTAACTTCTTCAGTATTCTTTCTCCCTCTCACTATTCCTGAAATATTGTCCCTCAGGATTCTATCTCAGGCCCTATGTTAGTTTCCTGTGGCTGCTCTAACAAATACCACAAACTTGGTAGCTTAAAATAGCAGAAACTTATTATCTCAGGGAAATCAACTTTACTGGGCTGAAATCAGGGTGTGGGCAAAGGCTGGACTTGCCCCAGAGGGTCTAAGGGGAAAGCCATTCATTGTCTCTTCCAATTCCGGGTGGCTGCCAGCATCCCTGGCTTTGTGGCCATATCACTCCAATCTCTGCCTCTGTAGTTGTGTCACCTCTTCTTCTGTCTGCCTCAGGAAGACCCACATATATAATCCCGCAAAATCTCCCAGTCAAGGCCCCTTAACTTAATCACATCTACAGAGTCTTTTTTTTTTTTTTTTTTTTTGCCATATAAGGCAACAATCACAGGTTCCAACCATGAGGATTTGGATGTCTTCGGGGGATTGGTTAGGCATTATTCAGCCTACCACAGACTTTCTTGCATTCAACACTCCACTAACTGGCTAAAAGAAGACATGAGTTTTGGGAGGTTGAGTCCCCAGCTCCCTAACTTCCTGACTATGTGAGCTCAGGCACAAGGCACTTATTTAACCTCCCTGAGCCTCAGTTTTGTCATCTGGAAAATAGGATTAATCATAGCAGTTACCTCATGGAACTGTTGGGAAAATTATGTTAAAGTGTTCAGTATATAAAAGGTGCTGAGCACAGTTTATTTCCCTTCTCTTTTCACCTATGCTCCAATCACCCAGAGGGGGATTTTAGCATTAGGGATGCTGAGCAGCTTCCACCTATAAGATTTTAAAGATGTGGTGTTCATTGTTTCCATCTGTCTACCAGGACTGAGGTGCTACCAATGTCCCATTTCAACCTTAGCAAAATACCTAAAAAATATCTCAATGTCCCCAAAACAGAGACCCCAGGGAGGAACCGGAGATGAATGTGGGGCTCCCAAGGAATCAAAACTCTCAGAATGGTCCTTGTTTCTTTCCTCCTTTTGTCCTTTTATTTCTTCTCTTTTTGGACATCTCATTAATCACCATCTGGCTGCCCTTGGGCCAATATCTGAGCAAAACTTTTCAGAAGACAAACAGCATCCATCTCCCAAGGAGGGAAAGACAGCTCTGGGCTCTTTTTAAACAACTAAACATGTCAGGGTTCTCACCTTTCAGAACTTTCCTACTGTGAGCTGCTTGGAACCCAACCTCATAGGTAATAGATGAAATTGGATCACAACTGCATTCTCTACACAGACTCTGCCCCAGTCCCCGATTAAATACTGGCTGCTGACATGGTATGACCATGAATAAGAAAATTCTCAAAACCTCATTTCTCTCATCTATGAAATGCAGATGATACTTCCACCTGACAAGATGGCTGTGAGAAACAAAACAAGCTAATGGAAAAGGGTAGCTAGCAGGTGTCCTCCCTTTCTTCAGATTCCAAGATAAGAGAATAGATACTAATGCGCAAGAAATATTTAAAGCACTTCAGAATAGTGTTTCTCTCATCTGCTATCTTTTATACACCATTTCCCAATACTTGCCAAATTCCTATATCACCTGTGCTAATAAGGTAAGTTTCTAAGTTCATTTATTTAAAAAGGAGACTGTCTATCATTTATTTAGTGTCATTGGACATAAATAGAAAGTAATTATAACTAATTTTTTAAACCATTGACTTCTCCAGGTACTATTACCTTGCAAAAGCCCTGAGCCCAAGGCCTGATCTTTCACTGTAAAAGGATAAATTAGTTTTAAAGATGGTTCTGAATGGACTTTCTTCTGATATAATCAGAAGAATTGAAGTAAAATGTCAAAAAAAATAATTCAATGTTATTAATGTAGCTTCTATTCTGCCTGTTATTTAGGCCTGTTGTCCTTTGGAAAGCACTGTTTTATTCTTTTTTAAGACCTCAGAGTCAGTTATAATATATTCTGTACTCAGAGCAGATTGACTGAATCTTCACAAATTTTCCTTTAAGACAATGCCTTCTATGGAAAATAGCCCTTTACAGTTTACGGAGTTTTCATAAACTTTTCTAACTCACACAAAAATTAGGTACGGCAAAAATGACCCCCATTTCCAGATGAGGAAACAGAATTTAACTGACTTAAGGTCACAGGAATCACATTGACTAGTAACTGCCATTTAATTTTCTAAATAAGGGGAAGGGTGGTATTGTAAACTAACAAGACTAATTAGTGCTACATGTGTTTGAATTGGCATTCAATTTATTAAAGCTGTGAATTTTTAAAAATTTTTTGGTTATTCTATTACAGTTGTGCCAATTTTTCCCCCTTTGCCCTCCTCCACTCATCCCACCCCCTGCTCGCACAGTGAATTTTAAAAGCCAGGGAACATGAATAGAGGACTCACTGACACGGACACAGGCACTGGGGGAGATTGTCTGTGGGAGTTGGGGGGACAGGGCAGGGGGGAGCAATGGGGGAAAATGTGGGATCACTGTAACTGAGAAACAATAAAAAATAATAAAAGAAGTTACTCTGTCTTGAGACTCACATTCAGCTTTAAACTTTTATGTTCTATTTATCTAGTGATTTAAACATAAAAAAATCCCACTTCACATGACATTTGATTAATAATCAACTAATTCATAATAAAACTAGAAGGGGATTCTCCAGAGAACTACATAGATAGATAGATATCAAGGAATTGGCTTGTGAGGGGACCCAAGAAAGCAATTTATTTGTAAAATTTTGTATGTTTATTCTTACATGTTTAAACTTCAGTCACCTTCAAAATACTCTCCATTTGATGCAATACACCTATCAAGACATTTTTTCCACTGCTCAAGACAGTTTTTGAACTCTGATTTTTATGCCTATTAGTGCTTCTGCCATTTTTCCACCTCTTCCACATCAGCAAAACATTTCCCTTTGAGGATTTTTTTCATCTGGGGAAACAAAAAATAAAAGTCGCTGGGGCAAGGGCGGGTAAATAGGGAGGGTGGGGCATGGGGGTCATACCATTTTGGCTCAAAAATTGCTGAACACTCAGTGCGGTGTGAGCAGATGCACTTGTAAATCACCCATCATGAAGTGGGCAAACGCACTGAAAGAGTCTTCAAAAAGAATTCACTGAAGCTGAACACAGCCTCTCACAACAATGCCGGCTGGTACACTGGTACAGGTAGCTTCCTACAATACTCAGCTGGCAGAGGAAGCCTATACTACAAGGGTCTCGCCCTCCAGAAGATAATACTGGGTTTTTGGGGGTACCCCTTCTATATGGTTGTGTGGACTGTCAAGTCTGAAACCCATAGGACAGAGTAGCAGGTTAAAAACATCGGCAGGAGTTGATGCTGCAGTCTTGAGGCAGAATTTCTTCTTCCTCAGGAAAATGCTAATTTTATGTTTAAGGCTGTTCAGTGGATTGGCTGAGGCCCACCCACATTATTGATGATACGTTTCTTTATTTAATGTCAACTAATTATAGATGTTAAACCCATCTACAGAAAACCCTTCGTAGCAACACTTAGATTAGTGTTTTATAGAATAACTGTGAACTGTAGTCTAGCCATGTTAACACATAAAACTGACCATTACAGTCCACCCCTTATCAAGTTGGCGCTTGAACATATTTTCCTTAAAACATACTTAATCTCTAGATAAAGACAATAACTGAGTCATACTTCTGCCTACTATGATACTATATCCTAAACACAACTGAAAACATGTTAACTCTATCCCCCAGAGAAGGATATAAAGTCCTTGGGTGATATTCACTCTTCTTAAAACTTAAGCTCTGTTGTATAAAGTTAACTATCACTTATATATGATATGTTAGATGATATGGGGGATATGAGAAGGAAGAAAGATATTTGCTTAATAGAGCATCTTAATATCAAACCAGTGGAGAAATACTCATAACAATTACAGTCCTCTTTTCTATGAATGACCATGTGGTCATGATTGGTATCAATGACTACCTTCTTCAACTACCCATTTCATATCTCTTTTGCTCTTAGCAAGCACCTAGCTGGTTGTGATTCTTTGCCTAGAGGGGTGACCCAAACCTTTATTCCTGAAGGGCTTGGGCCATTAGTAGCTGTGTCTGAATTGGGCTGTTGCAAGTTTACATTGACTTTAATCAAAGGGCATGCAACCATGGTCAGTACAGTGACTTGCTACCTTACCTGTTCATTCAGAGGTCAAAGGAACCTAACATGACCTGGAAGTAGTCTTCACTACCAGGTAAATGGAATCATTGTTGAGTCTTCTGGTGAAAGGGTTCTCCCATTTGGAACTAAGATCTCTAGAGCAGCAAGCTGTATGGTCACAGAGACAGGAAGTAAACATTTTAATAATGGATTACTAGTGGTAACAATGAGTGGTGCGGCTCCAATTTCTAGTCCTTGATTCCTGGACCTGTGAATCCTGGCTATGGGAGAAACAGCATCATACACTGGATGCTGATTTGGAGTATACATAGCCTCTTGGAGAACATTGCCCCTGCCCTGTGAGGCACTGCCACCTAGCTGGCACTCTGACTGAGTCTTCAAAAGGCCATTGAACCATTCTATCAAGCCAGCTGCATTAGGATGATGAAGAATATGGTAATCCCAGTGAACTGTATGAGCATGAGTCCACTGCCATAAATTATTTGCATCAAAATGAGTTCCTTGATTAGAAACAATGTTGTGTGGATTACCTTGACAGTAGATAAGGCAATCTATAGGTCCACAGATGGTGATCTGGCAAAAGTATTATATGCAAGAAAGGCAAATCCATTATCAGAGTGAGACTTTATTCCAGTAAGAACAAAATACTGAGACTTCCATGATGGTAATGGTCCACTGTAACCAATCTGCCACTTGGTAGATGGCTGATAGCCTTGGGGAATGCTTCTTTATCAGCGACTCCATGTTGGTCTCTGCTACTGTTAATTTGGGCACTAACAGCCAGATCAGCGGTCAGCCTAGGTTAGTGGAAAGCCATGAATAACCTCCATTCCTGCCACTGTGGCCAGTTTGTTCATGAGCCCCTTGGGCAATGACAAGAGTGGCTATGGAAAGAGACTGGTACCCACAGAATGGATCATCCTATTCACTTGATTATTAAGTCCCATCTCTGCTCAAGTCACCCTATATTCACATGGGACACAAATATATTCATGTCTTTTGCCCAGAGAGGCCTATTCATATAACTCTTGTCCAGACCTCCTTGTGATCAATTTTCCAATTATGTTCCTTCTAAGTCTCTGAGCACCCAGCTGAGCTATTGGTCATGAATTAGTACAAATTTGACCTCTGGCCATTCCTCCTTCCAAGTGAAATAACAACCAGATGCTCTTCTTGAGATTCTACCCACTGGGAGGATTTCCTTTCACTGATGTCCTTCAGTTATGGTCAGAGAAGGTCTACAATATTGCGGCTGTCCACTTACATCAGGCCCAAGTTTTCTCTTGCTCAGTCAACAGCTTGTAGGAAACCCCTCATGAGGCCATAGGTGCAGAATGAGAGAGAGAAGATAGTGCAGCAGGAATAGAGACCATGGCCTTTTGTGCCACTTTCTCAGACAAATTACTTGTGCCTTCAGGGGATACTGGAGCCAGAACTCACATTAGCATTTTCTGTGCATGCTTAACTTTATGGCTAATGTGCCAGACAACAACCAGCTTCTGATGGGCTGCTGACTTCATATCTAACTTTGTGGCCCATAGTTAAGCATTCATTCTCTACTAAGGCCCAACAGCAAGAAAAAAGATGTTCCTCAAGAGTAGTTATCTTCAGAGGATGGCAAAGCTTTGCTTCAAAATTCTAGGGCTAATCACAATGATTCATTTATAGTGACCTGCCAAAGGCTCCAGACAGTTATATCTGCCACAGATACTTCAAGCACCATTGGATCTGCTCAGTCACATGGTCGAAGCAGCTTGGACCTGTTGCAGAGCTTTCTCTTGTTCTGGGCCCCACTCAAAACAAACATCTTTTTAGGTACTTCAGTAAATGGGCTAGAGTGTCACCCAAATGAGCAATATGTTGCCTTCAGAATCCACAGAGACCCACTAAACATTGTGCCTCTTCTTTATTTGTAGGAGAGGCCAGATGCAGCAACTTATTCTTCACCTTACATGAGATATTTCAACAAACCCTACACCACTAGACCCCTAGAAATTTCACTGAGATGAAAGTCCCTTGACTTTTTGTGGAATTAATTTACCACTGACATACAAATGTCTCACCAATAAGTCTAAAGCAGTTGTTGGTTCTCACTCACTAGCTCCAATCAGCATGATGTAGTCAATGTAATGGACAAATATGAAATCTTGCAGAGGGAAAAATTTCTCAAGATTCCTGCAACCAAATTTTGGCATAGGACTGGAGAGATGATATACCTCACACCCCTAAGAAATGACACTGAAAGTGTACTGCCAGCCTTGACTGCCGAAAGCAGCTATTTCTGGTGGGCAGGTTTGAAGAAAAGACATTTGCCATATTAGTCATTGCACCCTGAGTACCAGGGGATATGATAATTTTTCTCAGGCAATGAAATCACATCTGGAACAATAGGAGCTATAATCTGATTAAGTTTACAATAACCTATTGTCATTTCCCAAGATCTATCTCCCACATAGGTCAAATATGAGTAGGAGAATTGAATGAGGGTGTGGTAGTAATCACCACCTCTACCTCTTTCAAGTCCTTGATGGTGACACTGAACTTTGTAATCCCTCCAGAAGTGCGGTATTGCTTTTGGTTTATTTTCCTGGGTAGAAGCTGTTCCAGTGACTTACACTCAGCATTTCACTCCATTTGTGAGGGAACCAATGTGAGGATTTATTCCAGTTATGCATTTCAAAATTAGATAAATAAGCTCAGGATGGATTTGGGGACTGTTTTAGTCCATTTGAGCTGCTATAATAGAATATCATAGACCGGGTGGCCTATAATTTATTTTTTACAGTTTTGGCACCTGGGAAGTCCAAGATCAAGGTCCCAGCAGGCTCAGTGTCTGGTGAGGGCCCACTTCCTGCTTCACAGAGACCATTTTTTTAATGTGTCCTTACGTGGTGGAAATCTCTTGTGTCTCTTTTATAAGGGCACGAATCCCATTCAAGACAGCTCCTCATGATATAGTCACCTGCCACAGTCCTCCATTCCAAATACCATTACATGGGGGATTAGGATTTAACATACAACTTTTAAGGGGTCACAAACATTGAGTGTATAGCAGGAATCCCCTGCACTCACTGAGAAATGGACCAGAACTAAAATTCCATTGATCTTCAGACCTCCATAACTCTTATTTTTAACTAGTGGACAACATGATGCTTTGTGTCTGTATTTTATTCTTTCAGTGTTTTTTTTAAATTATTTTTTAATTAGAGTTGACTTATTATATTAGTCTCAGGTATACCTCATAGTGATTACACATTTAAATTAGTGTCAGTTCAGAGCCAGTGTCCAGTAATCCTCCAAAAGTCTGATTGTTTCTGTTTCCCCAATGTACAGTGAAAGGACCTAGATCTCTTTGGGAAAGAGTAGAAGAATGATTAGCAGTACATGTAAATACCTGGCATTGTTTTGGGGTCCTTCTTTAAGGAGACCTGTTCTCCATTCAAGAGAATCTGAATCTGATATATAGAACCTTTCATCCCAAAGAAGTAAAAATACACATTCTTTTCAAAGGCACATGGAACATTTTCAAATATAGACCACATGATAGGACACAAAACAAACCTCAGCAAATTCAAGAAAATTGAAATCATATCAAGGATTTTCTCGGACCACAAGGGCTTGAAACTAGAAACCAACCTCAAGGAAAAAACTCAAGAAAATTCAAATTCATGGAGACTGAATAGCATGTTATTAAACAATGAAATTAAGGAAGAAACCAAGAAGTTTTTGGAAACAAATGAAAATGAACAAGCAACAGTCCAAAACCTATGGGATATAGTGAAAGCAGTCCTGAGAGGGAAGCTCAAGTCATACGAGCCTACCTAAAAATGATAGAAACATTTCAAATAAATAACCTAACACTACATATACAAGAACTGGAAAAACAACAACAAACAAAGCCCAGACTGAGTAGAAGGAAGG
Organism: Mormoops blainvillei; assembly: GCA_004026545.1. Classification (NCBI taxonomy): domain Eukaryota; kingdom Metazoa; phylum Chordata; class Mammalia; order Chiroptera; family Mormoopidae; genus Mormoops; species Mormoops blainvillei. The sequence continues at coordinate 141,400 of PVJD01000173.1, forward strand.
AAATAACCAAGATCAGAGTAAAATTAAATGACATAGAGACTAAAAGAACAATTCAAAAGATCAATAAATCCAGGAATAGGTTCTTTAAAAAGATGAACAAAATTGACAAGCCTTTAACCAGACTCATCAAGAAAAAAAAGGAGAGCACTCAAATAAATAAAATCAGAAATGAAAGAAGAGCAATTACAACTAATACCACAGAAATACAAAGGATTGTAAGAAATAACCATAAACAACTATATGCCAAGAAATTTGAAAACCTGGGTGAAATGGGCAAACTGTAGAAAAGTATAATCCAAAACTGAATCAAGAAGATGTAGAAAGCCTGAACAGACTGATAATAGCTGGTGAAATTGAAGCAGTAATCAAAAAACTCCAGGTACACAAAAGCACTGGACCAGATGGTTTCATAGGAGAATTTTTTAAAAGATTTAAGGAAGAACTAACCCCTATCCTTCTCAGACCATTCCAAAAAATCCAAGAGGGTAGACTCCCAAACTCTTTTTATGAGTCTAGCATCCTTCTAATCCCAAAAACAGATTAAGACAAAACAAAGAAAGAAAACTACCAGCTAATAATGCTGATGAGCACAGGTGCTAAAATCCTCAACAAAATATTGGTAAACTGTATCCTAAGCAAAACATTAAAAAGATCATACATCATGATCAAGTGGGATTCATCCCAGGGATGCAAGGATGGTACAATATTTGCAAATCAATGAATGTAATACATCACATAAACAAAAGGAAAGACAAAAATCACATGATCATATCAATAAACGCAACAAAGCATTTGACAAAGTACAACACCCATTTATGATAAAAGCACTCAGCAAAGTGGGAGTTGAGGGAGCATACCTCAACATAATAAAGGCCATATATGAGAAGCCTACAGCCAACATCGTACTTAATGGGCAAAAATTAAAAGCTTTCCCACTAAGATCAGGAACAAGACAAGGATGTCCACTTTCACCACTTCTACTCAACATAGTATTGGAAGTCCTAGCCATGGTGATCAGACAAGAAAAAAGAAATAAAAGACATTCAAATTGGAAAGGAGGAAGTAAAACTGTCACTGTTGATAGATGACATGATAGTGTACATAGGAAATGCTATAGAGTCCAACAAAAAAATGCTTAACCTAGTAAGTGAATTTCACAAAACAGTGGGATACAAAGTCAATATTCAGAAATTGAAAGCATTTTTGTACACTAACAGCAAAATATCAGAAACAGAAATCAGGAAAAAATCCCAATTGCTATAACAACAAGAAAAATAAAGTACCTAGGAATAAACCTAACTAAGGAGGTAAAAGACTTGTACTCAGAAAACTACACAACACTGAAGAAAGAAATTAAGGAAGACACAAATAAATGGAAGCATATACTGTGTTCATGGATTGGAAGAATAAACATCATCAAAATGTTCATACTACCCAAAGCAATTTATAAATTCAAAGCAATCCCTATTATTATACCAAAAACATATTTCACAGATATACAACAAACATTTAAAAAATTTATATGGAACCATAAATGACCCCAACTAGCCTCAGCAATTTTGAGAAAGAAGAACAAAGTAGAAGGGATCACAATACCTGATATCAAACTATACTACAAGGCTACTGTAATCAAAACTGTCTGATACTGGCATAAGAACAGGCACATAGATCAATGGAACATAACAGAGAGTCCAGAAATAAACCCATGTCTCTATAGTCAATTAATATTTAACAAAGGGGGCAGAAGCTGTTTACTTTGATGAAGTCCCACTTTTTTATTCTTTCCTTATGTCCCTTGCTCTAGGAGACATATCAGTGAAAATTTTAAAATAGAGTAAAAATATCCCCTTCAACAAATGTTGGGAGACCTGGACAGCTACATGCAAAAAAATAAAACTCAACCACCAACTGACACAATATACAAAAATAAACTCAAGATGGATAAAAGACTTAAATATAACTCACAACATGAAAGTCCTAGAGAAGAACATAGGCAGGTATTCCATGCAGCAATATTTTCACTAATATGTCCCCTAGAGCAAGGGACATAAAGGAAAGAATAAACAAATGGGACTTCATCAAATTAAAAAGCTTCTGCTCAGCTAAAGATAACATCAGAAAAATGAAAAGGGAACCAACTGTATGGGGAAATTATTTTCCATTGATGCCTTGGGCAAGGATCTGATCCTCAAAATATATAATAACTCACATGAGTCTACTCCTGGAAGACAAACAATCCAATCAAAAAATGGGCGAAGGACCTGAACAGTCAATTCTCCAAGGAGGACATACAGAAGACCCAGAGACATATAAAAGGATGCTCAGCATCACTAGCCATAGGAGAGATGTAAATTAAAACCACAATGAGATACCACCTCACACTGGTCAGAATGGCCATCATAAACAAATCAACAAACAACAAGTGTTGCCGAGGTTGTGAAGAAAAGGGAACCCTAGTACACTGTGGGTGGGAATGCAGACTGGTGTAGCCACTGGGGAAAACAGTATGGAATTTCCTCAGAAAACTAATAATGTGATTGCCTTTTGACCTGGCAATTCTGCTGCTGGGATTATACCCTAAAAACTCTGAATCACCAATTTAAAAGAACCTATGCACCCCAATGTTCATAGCAGCATATTTACAATAGGCAAGTACTAGAAACAGCCTAAGTGCCCATCAGTAAATGAGTGGATCAAAAATCTGTGGTACATTTACACAATGGAATACTACACAGCAGAAAGAAAGAAGGAGCTCCTACTCTTCGCAACAGCATGGATGGAACTGGAGAGCATTGTGCTAGGTGAAATAAGCCAGGCAGTGAAAGACAAATCCATATGATCTCACCTATAAGTGGAACCTAATCAACAAAACAAGCAAGTAAAATATAACCAGAGACATTGACATAAAGAAAAAACTGACAGTAACCAAGGGGGTGGGATAACTGGGGATAGAAAGAGAAGGGTAATCAAGGAACATGTGTAAAGGACTCATGGACAAACCAAAGGGTGTAGGATTGAGGGTGAGAGGTGGGATGGGTGGGGCGGGGGAGTGTGGTGGGGAGTAATTGGAGACAGCTGTACTTGAACAATAATAAAAAGAAAATGTATCTCGATCTATAAACCTGTTCAAGTATAGGAATTCACTTAAGGGCTTTGACTCTCTGTCTTGGTGATTCATTTTAGACCTCTGTTAAATTTACCTAGTACTCTTCCCCATATACAGTCACACATGGTATCCCAGGAGGAAATTATAGATGGTCAATCTACTAAGTGTGTGTGTGTGTGTGTGTGTGTGTGTGTGTGTGTTAAAGAAATTCTTCATTAGTAATTGATGATGCCGTCTTGAAGCAGAATTTCCTCTTTCTCAGGGAAACCTGTTTTGCTCTTAAGGCCTTTCACATGATTGAGTAAAGTCCACCTATACTTTCATGGATAATCTCCTTACTTAAAGTCAACTGACTGTAGATGTTAACCATATCTACACAACACTTTCACAGAAACACCTAGAATAGTATTTGGTTGAATAACTGGGTACTATAGTCCAGCCAAGTTGATATATAAAGTTAAGTATCATACTTATGATTAACATATTAAATACTAATACCCCTAAACAATGAACTCAATTTTTAAATTAGTTAATTTAATTTCTTTGAACCACATTGGAAACTTTAATGCTTTTAATTAGGCCAAAGCAAATTTATGAACCTACCAGGCCAACTCTTGTTATGTACATACAGAATTCCTATAAATCATCTAAGTAATGACATTATTGAAGATAGTGAAGGAGTAAGTAGAAGCTACACTAACCTCCCTCCAGGGCCAATCTGGAATTACAGCTAAATTGTAGAAAACTCATCTTGAATAACCAACTGAGCAATAGCTGGGGAGAAGCCTTATAGCCACGGACAGAAGAAAACACTTCACCACAATGTGACCAGAACCATCTGTCTCAGGTAGTGCACCCCTCTCTGAATGTCATCAGCCTGAGGAGAAGCAATAGCCCTGCCCACAAGAATTATTCTGCCCCGGTATGTGATGCTTAAAGCTAACTGCTGATTATAGACTGATTAGATTAACAACCAAACAGCTTAATGGATGATTAGATTAACGTCTAAGGCAGAACATACAAAGAAGCAGCCAAAATAGGGGGGCAAAGAAACAGGACCCAAATGAAAGAACAAGAGAATTTTCCAAGAGAACTAGGTGAAATGGAAGTAAGAAATTTATCAGATAGAGAAGTTTAGAGTAATGATTATAAGGACACTCAACAGCATGAAAAAAGACATGAAAACTATAAAAAAGTATCAGTCAGAAATAATGCAATATCTGAGATAAATAATACACTGGAAGGTATAAACAGTAGGTTAGATGAAGCAGAGGATTGAACCAGTGTTTTGGAAGACAAGGTTGAAAAAAACAATCAGGCAGAGCAGCAAAAAGAAAATAGAATTTTTAAAAATGAGGAGAACTTAAGAAACATCTTGAACAACATGAAGCAAATCATGGGAATACCAGGAGAGGAGAGTGAGCAATAGATTTAGAAACTATCTGAAGAAATAATGACTGAAAACCTCCCTAACCTGGTGAAGGAAAAAGTTGCACAAGTCCAGGAATCTCAGAGAGTCCCAAACAAATTGGACCCAGACAAGCCTACACTGAGACGCATCATAGTTAAAATGACAAGGCTTAAAGATAAGGATAGAATCCTAAAAGAGACAAGAGAAAAGCAGGTAGTTACCTACAAGGGAGCACCAATTAGACTGTCATCTGATTATTCACCAGAAACTGTTCAGTCCAGAAGAGATTGGCATGAAATATTCAAGGTGATGAAAAGCAAGGACCTACAACCAAGGCTACTTTACCCAGCAAGGTTATGATTTAAAATTGAAAGGGAAATAAGGAGCTTCCCAGACAAGAAAAAGCTAAAGGAGTTTGTTAACACCAAGTGAGCACTGTAACAAGTGTTAAAGGGCTTGCTTTAAGAAGAAGAAGAAAAAAAGAAAAAGAAAAAAAAGGGAGGGGGAGTCTAACAATAAAATGGCACTACATATGTATCTATCAAGTCACCTTAAATGTAAATGGCTTAAATGCTCTGACCAAAAGACATAGGCTAGCTGAATGGATAAGACAATGAGACCCATGTATATGCTCTCTCCAAGAGACCCATCTCAGATTGAAAGATATACACAGACTAATAGTAAAGGGTTAGAAAAGATATTTAATGCAAATGGAAAAGAAAAAAAGCTGGGTAGCAGTACTTATATTTGACAAAATACTTTAAAACCAAGGCTACAGTAAGAGACAAAGAAGGACACAACATAATAATAAAGGGAACAATCCAACAAGAGGATATAATCCCAGTAAACATTTATGCACCCAACATAGAAGCACCTAAATATGCAGGAGTGTGCAACCTTTTAACATGTTTGCGTCATGCTGGAAGAAGAAGAGTTGTCTTGGGCCACACATTAAATACATTGTGACACATAATCACCAAATAATCTCACAGTGTTTTAAGTAAATCTATGATTTTGTGTTGGGCTGCATTCACAGCCATCCTGGGCTGCATGTGGCCCACAGGCTGCAGGCTGAGCACCTCTGATGAAGAGTAAATCTTGACAAATATAAAAGGAGTGACTGGCAGAAATACAGTTATAGTTGGGGATTTTAACACCCCTCAACTTCAATGGATGGATCTTCCAGGCAGAAAATCAACAAGGAGACAGCAGCCTTAAATGACACACTAGATCAAATGGATTTAATTGATATCTTCAGAGTATTTCACAACAAAGCAGTAGAATATATATACTTTTCAAGTGCACATGGAACATACTCTAGGGCAGATCACATGTTAGGACACAAAACAAGTCTCAATAAATTTAAGAAAATTTAAATCATATCGAGTATCTTCTCTGCAACAATGCTAAGAAACTAGAAATCAATCACAAGAACACTGAAAAACACACAAAGACATGAAAACTAAATAATATGTTATTAAACAATGAATGAATCAACAATGAGGAATAGAAAGAAATCAAAAGATTCCTGAAAACAAATGAAAAACAAGAATACAACAACCCAAAATCTGTGAGACACTAGGAAAACAATTTTAAGAGGGAAATTCATAGCATTACAGGTATATCTCAAAAGAAAAGTAAAGAAAAGAAAACTCTCAAATAAACAATCTAACATCACACTTAGAGGAACTTTAAAAGGAACAGCCCAAAGTGAGTAGAGGAAGGAAATAATTAAGATCAGAAAAGAAATAAATGAAGTAGAGTCTAAATATATGCTACAAAATATCAATGAATTCAAAAGCTGGTTCTTTAAGAAGATAAACAAGATTGACAAACCTTTAACTAGGCTCAAGAAAAAAAGAGAAAAGACCCAAATAAATAAAATCAGAAATGAAGAGGAGAAATAACAACTGACACCAAAGAAATACAAAGGATTGTAAGAAAATATTATGAACAATTATATACCAACACGCTGGGCAACCTGGATGAAATGGATAAATTCCTAGAAACATAGAGTCTTCCAAAAATAAATCAGGAAGAATCTGATAATCTCAAAAGACAGGTTACACCTAATGAAATTGAAGCAGTAATCAGAAAACTCCTAACAAACAAAAGCCCTGACCAGATGGCTTCACAGGTGAATTTTACCAAACGTTCTGAGAAGAATTAACACCTCTCCTTCTCAAATTATGCATAAAATTCAAGAGGAAGAAAGGCTCCTAAATTCATTTTATGAGGCCAGCATTATCTTAATTACAAAATCAGATAAAGATACAACAAAGAAAGAAAATTATAGGCCAATATCACTGATGAACATAACCATTAAAATCCACAACAAAATATTAGCAAACTGAATATGATAATGCATCAAAAAGATCATACACCATGATCAAGTGGGATTTATTCCAGAAGTGCAAGGATGTTAAAACATCTGCAAATCAATAAATGTGATTCAGCACATACACAAAATGAATGATAAAAAACACATGATTATATCAATAGATGCAGAAAAAGCATGCCTGATAAAATCCAGCACCCATTTATGATAAAAACTCTCAGCAAAGTGGGAATACAGAGAACGTACCTAAACATAATAAAGGTCATATATGACAAACCCACTACCAGCATCATACTCAATGGGCAAAAACTACAAGCATTCCCCATAAGATAAGGAAAAGACAGGGATGTCCGTTTTCACCTCTCTTCAACACAGTACTGGAAGTCCTAGCCTCAGCAATCAGAGAAGAAGGAATAAAAGGTATCCACGTTGGAAAGGAAGAAGTAAAACTGTCTTGGTTTGCAGATAACATGATACTCTACATAGAGAACCCTAAAGATTCCACCAAGAAACTAATACAACTGATAAATGAATTCAGCTAAGTAAAAGGATACAAAATTAATATCCAGAAATCAGTTGCATTTTTATATGCCAATAACAAACTAACATAAAGGGAAATTAAGAAAACAATGCCATTCACAATTGCTTCAAAAAAGAATAAAATATCTAGGAATAAACCTAACCAAGAATGTAAAAGGTCTGTACTCGGAAAATTAGAAGAAAGAAATTTAAGAAGATAAAAATAAGTGGAAGCACATGCTGTGTTCATGGATAGAAATAATTATCATCATTAAAATGTCTGTACTACACAAAGCAATCTATAGATTCAATGCAATTCCTATCAAGAACCCAATGATGTATTTCACAGAACTAGAACAAATATTTCAAAAATTTATATGGAACAACAAAAGACCCCATATAGCAACAGCAATCCTGAGAAAAAAGAACAAAGTTGGAGGAATCATGCCACCTAATATCAAACTATACTACAAGGCTATAGTAATCAAAACAGCATGGTACTAGCATAAAAACAGACACATAGATCAATGGAACAGAATAGAGAGCCCAGAAATAAACCCACATCTTTACAGTCAATTAATATTTGACAGAAGAAGCAAGCACATATTATAGGCTAAAGATAGTCTATTCAATAAATGATGTTGGGAAAACTGGACAGGTAGATGCAGAAAAATAAAACTAAACCACATTCTTACACCACACATCAGAATAAATTCAAAATGGATCAAAGACTTAAATGTTAGACCCAAAACCATAAAAATCCTAGAAGAAAACACAGGCAACAAAATCTTGGACATAGCTCATAGAAATTTTTTACTGGATATATCTCTTCAGGAAAGGGGAACAAAAAAAAATAAACAAATGGGACTTCATCAGACTAAAAAGTTTTTGCACAGCAAAGGGAATTGTCAACCAAGTAAAAGGACAACTCAATTAAAAAATGGGCAAAGGACCTGAATGTACATTTCTCTAAAGAGAACATGCAGATGGCCAGCAGACATATGAGAAGATGCTCAAGGTCACTAATCATCAGAGAAATGCAAATAAAAACCACAATGAGATACTATCTCACACCTGTCAGAATGGTTATCATCAATAAATCAAAAAAAACAAGTGCTGACAAGGATGTGGAGAAAGGGGAACCCCAGTACGTTGTTGGTGGGAATGTGGTCTGATGCAGCCACTGTGGAAGGCAGTATAGAGGTAACCTCAAAAAATTAAAAATGGATCTGCCTTTTACCCAGCAATCCCATTTCTGGAAACATATCCAAAGGAACACAAAACTCTAATTAGAAAGAACATAAGCACCCATATGTTCATTGCAGTATTCTTTACAATTGCCAAGATATGGAAGCAGTCCAAGTGTCCATCAATAAATGAGTGTATAAAACAACTATGGGATATTTACACAATGGAATTCTACTCTTCTGTAAAAAAAGAAGAAAATTTTACCTTTTGCAACAGAATGGATGGACCCGGAGAATATTATGCTAAGTGAAATAAGCCAGTCAGAGAAAGACAAATACCATATGATTTCACTCATAAGTGGAATCTAGTGAACAAACTGAACTAACAAACAAAACAGAGACGGGCTCATAAATGGAGAACAGATGACAGCTAGTGGGCAGGAATGGGGGAGGTTAAGTGGTGGAGGGATTGGGCAAAAAAGAAAAAGGACTCATTGGCATGGGTAACCGTGCGGTGATTGCTGGGGGGAGGTGGGTATAAGTGGGCTAAATGGTAATGGAAAAAATATAACAAAGATTAAATTTTTTTCCATTTTTAATTTTTTATTGTTATTCAAGTACAGTTTTCTCCATCCCCCCCACTACTCCCCCACGCCCCACCAATCCCCACCTCTCACCCTCGATCCTACCCCTCTTTGGCTTTGTCCATTTGTCCATTATACATGTTCCTTGAGGACTCTTCCCCTTTTCCCCCCATTATCCACCCCCCTCTCTTCTGGTTACTGTCAGTTGGCTCTTTATTTTGACGTCTCTGTTTATATTTTCCTTGCTTGTTTGTTTTGTTGATTAGGTTCCATTTATAGGTGAAATCATATGGTATTTGTCTTTCACCACCTGGTGTATTTCACTTAGCGTAACGCTCTCCGATCCATCAATGCTGTTGCAAAGGGTAGGAGCTCCTTCTTTCTTTCTGTTGCATAGTATTCCATTATGTAAATACTCCATAGTTTTTTGATCCACTCATTCACTGATGGTCATTTAGGTTGCTTCAGCACTTGACTATTGTAAATATGAAAAAAATGATTAAATTTTTAAAAAAGAAAATAGTAGATCATCAAATAAATCAGGTTTTCTTACATATTTCATAAATTTTGGTGCTGCTACAATTGATAGTGTGTTTATAATTACAAATTCTAATTTCCAAAGATTAGGTGACTCTATAAAGACTATAAATAAATACATACATGTATGTATTGCATATAAAATTTCATTTAAGCCTCCTAACAACCCTCTATAAAGTAGCTATTAATATGAGCATTTAAACCTATTTGGAATCCAAAGTTCAGAGAACTGAAGTAACATGCTAAAGTGTATACAGATGGTAAGGAATTCAAAAATTAAATTTAAATCAAATCACTGATTTCTAGTTAGTGACATTGCATGTTGAAGTGTTTGGGGATAATGTTTGCAACTTTCTTTGAAATGCATTAAAAATAAGATAAATTTATGAATGATATAGGAATGATTAAAGGATTGATTTGCAATTAAGCAATTATAAAAATATTACTTATAGAATCTAAGTGGTAGGTTATTAGCATTCACTGTATAATTCTTTCAACTTTTTTGAATGTTTGAAATTTTTTACAATAAAATAATGGGGGATATAAAAGTCTGGCTCTTTACTATATTATCCTTCTCTGAATATAAAATGATTGTGTTGAATTATGTGATCTCTCATATACAAATTTAAAATAAGAAATTGCTATAACTCACATACAGCTTTACAAAAGTCACAGACCTTTGGAAGACTATCATATTACCAAACAGAGGGCAATTCAAAGTTATTTGAATTTTTAGTGTAGGCTCTTTTTAAAATATCAAGCCAAGGGATGAAATACCTTTATAATGCTCAGAAAAATATCCTAACCATTCCCTCTTCTTTCTCACATCTTTAGTATCATTCACATTCCATAGCTAGTGTTCTCTCTCATTCAAACCATATAGATTCTCTCTCTTCTTGATCCTTCTTTCTTTTGATCTTATCTACTATATCTTTTCTCTTTTTATCTTCTTCTCCTTTTTGATAATCCTCTAATAACAGTAATTCCAGGCCCATTGAAGCTTAAAAATACTTCAGAGGAATTATCTAGTATCAACCAACCAATGTTCCTATCCAAAAATAGCTAAAGAAAATACTGAGTAAAAATTTTTAAATATATGTGTAGACATCAAAGAGCTAGTGGTACAATAAGGTCTTGAGAATGGCAAAAATTAAAAAGACTGGCAATTCCAAGTATTGGTGAGAATGTTGAGTTACTGGAAATCTCATATACTTCTGGTAGGTGGGTAAATTGGTAAAATCAGATTAAAAAACTAGTTTTCATGACCTACTAAAGCTAAATAAACACATGTGCTATGACCTAGTGATCCCATTCCTCATCTTATACCCAGCCATACAGGTATGTTCAAAGCAACAATATTTATAACAACCCCAAAAAGTAAACAACACAAAAAGCAATAGATTATAGAATGGATCAATTGTCATCCTAATAATAAAACACTAAGAAGCAAATAAAATAAACTACTACTACTACCACCTGCAGCAACATGGATAAATCTTGCAAACATATTGAAGAAAAGAATCTGGGCAAAAAATAATACATGATTCTATTTATATAAAGTTCAAAAAGTAATTTAGGTATTAAAAGTCAAAACAGTGGTTGCTTTCAGGAAGTAGGGTATATTGCCTTGGAGGGAGCAGAAAGAAGTAATTTTGGGGTACTGTTAATGTTCTCTTTGTTGATTGGGGTGGTGGTTTCATGGGTGTGTTCACAGTATGTTATATTTCAATTAAAAGTTTATTAAGACATCAAAAGAATCCTAAATCTAGCATTACTGTTTTACTCATTCAATCCATAAACATTTCTTGGACACCTCTTATCTATTAGGCAATGGTGACATGGCAAATCCTTTATCTCGTGACAATATGGTACTTAATGACATCCATTGATTAAAGAAATTCTTTGAAAGCTCAGGGTTAGAAAGATAGGGGGAAAGATCAGTGAAAATTTAGCTATATGGCATTGTAAAATTTAGGTTAAATTTATATTTATGCCATGTTATTAAAATCAAGGTTCTAAATTTTTAATAGTAATTGCTTTAGTAGTTAGTGTATAATCTCTGTGACTTGCAAAACTTGAAACTATGAATACTTGGAATTATAAGCCAATTGTTAGAAAGCTTGCCATAGAGAAGCATGTTCATTTTACCTAAAGATAGCAACAATGTTTGCAATAGGAAGTTAGGTCTGTTTAATCCTATAAAAACTAATTCACTGTAACTATACTGCTTCTTTACATTTTACACTGCCTGAGTATATATTCAAAATATATACTCAAAGGATCTCTTAGAGGTAAAACTGTACATTAAAGGTTTTTGTCTTCGTGAAGCTTGCTTTAGGAAATAATATAAATGCTGCTAACAACTTAACTTTCAAATATTCACCATATTTCATTCCTCCATAGATCTACGAGGTATTTTTGGGTTCCCAAAACCATCCTCAGGTTTAGTTGTTTGCTAGAAGAACTAGAAATGCTCAGTATATAAACATACTTCATGATTATTTAATACAGAGGAAGGCTACAAAGCAAAATCAGTGAAAACAAAAGGTGCATAGGGCGAATCCAGGGAAAACCAGCCACAGGCTTTCCTGACTTTGCTTGCAGTTGAGTCACACAGGATGTGCTTAATTCCCAAAATGAGTTGTGACAACATGAACAAAATCTTCCCTACCTGGAAACTCATTAGAGACTCAAAACCCAGAGCTGCAACTGGGGGCACACTCTGCCTAGTGTGTACCGAAATGTTAGGCTTCCAGAGGAAAGTATGTATTCAGCGTAAACCAAATTATTTGAACAGTTTAGGCACAGATAGCAACTCTTATCAGCTAAGCTGGTGGGAAACCTTCCAAAACACAAATTCCCAGATACCAGTCAAGAGCCAATCTTATAAGCAGGCCTTCTAAAGGAGAATAGTGAAGCTGCTATGTTGTCTTTTCCACACAGAAGGTTAATGTGGCTAATGGATAGTGAGTGAGAGGCAGAATGAAAGAGGATAAGAATGGGAAGGTAAACAGAGCTCAGATCATAGAGGAATGTTTAGGCCATGGTAAGACATTTGGAATTTGTTTCCAAAAAATGGTAAATTAATGAAAAGTGCATCTATCAGGGTTCATCCAGGATAACAGAAAGTGCTCTAGGTTTTTCAAAAGGAAGGAAGTTAACACAGGTCATTGTACAATGGAAGAGCTGGAAAGCCCAAACATGTGGTAGTTAGGAAAATGTCCAGCACAGAAGGTTTTAGGCAGGTGAATAACATGAGGTTCATATATTTGAAAGATCACTCTGGCCGCAGCGTAGAACTGAAGGGCTCCATCATTTTTCAAGTAGAAGTTTCAGCACATAATGAAGAAATAAGAGAGGAGGAATACCTGAAGAAATAAATAATTACTTAGGGTTTTCCAGAAATAAAAGAATTTGAGTCCTTAGTCCAAAGGACATTCATGTACTAAGCAGGGTAAATCAAAATAAATTCATACCTAGACACATTGCAGTAACACTTTAGAACATCGAAGACAAAGAAAAATCTCTATGTTATAAAATATAGAGATAGATTATCTAAAAAATCAATTATACTAGTCTGAGAAAGTACACCATAATGTTAACATATAAGCTTTAAAAATTAGGGTAGTCATAGCAGAAATAGAAATGCAATGATAGTTTCCAAATCAGCAGAGGATTATAAAAAGAACTTAAAAAGTGTAACAATCCAACAGAAGGCAGAAAAAGAAAGTTGGAAAAAAAATAGTAAGTAAAACACACAAAATAAGATGGTATAACCAAGGCCCAAAACATTATTAATATATTATAAATTAATCAATGTAAACAAATTAAATGTACTTATTAGAAGACTAGATTTACTCTGTTTACCAAAAGAGACTATTACAGAGCAAAATGATAACCCAGAGGGGGAGAAGTTATCTATAATACTATACCCCAAAAAGGATTCCTATCCAGAATATATTTTGAAAGTTACAAAATCAATTTTAAAAGAACAGAACTAATAGAAAAGAACTGAAAATACATGAATATGCACATCACAAAAGAAAATATCCAAATGGCCACTAAACATAAAAAAGTGTTCAGCTTTATCAGTCATCTAGGAATTCTAATTAAAATCACAGTGAGATGCCATTACACACTTAGAGTTTAAAAAAAAAAACAGAAAATGCCAAGTGTTGTCAAAGACATTGTACCCCTGGAACTCTCATGTATTACTGATAGAAGTGTAAATTAGCACAACCATTTTAGAAAACTACCTGACAGACTCACTAAAGCTAAGCAAATACCTGCTCTATGACCCAGTGATTCTACTCTTAGGTATATACCCAACGAGTATATACATGTCCAAAAAAGGCATGCACTAACTAGTCAGAACAACACTATTCACAGGATCACCAAGTTGGAAACTACTCAAATGCCTATAAACAGTAGGATATATAAAACAAATTACAGTATATACACCATCCAATAAAACACTGTATAGCAATGAGATTGAAAAAAAACTATAATTAAGTGCACATGATAAATAGAATATGAAGCTAAATAAGCCATACACAACAGTATATTCTGCCTGATTCAATCTGCCATGCAGGTAGTATTTTGTTTATTAATCTGAGTGCTAGTTAAACAGGTATGTTCAATTTGTAAAAATTCATCAAAAAGTGCACTTATGATTTTTGTACTTCATATGTAAACTTCACATCAATAAAAAATATTTTTTTAAAACTTATTAATCAAATCAGAAGAAAAACAAAATCTTGCTAGGGTTGCTTTAAAGAAACCATCTAAAACAAAATGACAGAGACCCAAGATGGCAGCAGAATAGGTGGAAGCTACATTAACCTCCTCCCAGGACCAACTGGAATTACAACTAAATTATAGAAAAATGATCCTTAAAACCAAATGAACACTAGCAGAAAGAAGCCTTATAACCAAGGACGGACGGAAGAAACCACTTCACCACAATGAGACTGGTAGGGAGTGAAGAGGAGGCAAGAGAGGGCTGGCTGGACTCCCATGGGCATCAGCTGAAGTTCCAGAGAGATATTTCAGTGGTCAGGGCATTCCCCCTGAGAAGTGTGGGGTCTAAATCCCAAGCTGGGTTCCCCAGCATAGAGCATCAGAACCAGAAAAGGAACCCAAATAACATCCGGCTGTGATAAACAACAGGGCTTCTGTCTACCAGAAAGAGACTGCTAGAAATGTGGAGAACCTCTTAAAGGGCCAGTACACAAAATTCCATTTGCAGCCACTTACACTGGGCTCCCGCAGAGGGAGGGCAGAGTGGACAAGAAATGCCTGAGGAGAGTGTGGGGCTGGTGGCTCTGGGGAGAGAGCTGAAGGAACAGCTGCCAAGATTCCTGTGCTGAGTCATTCCCCATACTGCAAAGGCCATTTTACTAGGCAGAGCATGCCCCTCCAAGGGATCTCAGCCTGAGGGGAAGCAATAGCTCCACCCAAAAGAGTCCCTCTTGCCCCACCCCCTGGAGCTTAGGTCAGGATGCTGAGGAGTGCAACTGGAGGTTATCTAAGTGATTAAGTTTAACAAATAAAGTGGCTCTCTGGGAGCTCTGAGACTTTAGCTGACCCTCCCTTGAGCCAAGTGCTGGTAAAAGCTAGCTTTGGAGTGCAGTCTTTTTCTTTCTGCACACAAACAGGCCCAGCAGAGGGAGCCACAAACTGTGAATCACTGATAGCTCTAAACAGGTTACCCAAGGCCAGTCACAGGCAGCATCTCACACAGGCCTACACCAGAGGCTTTGCAGGTCTACCTAATGTATAGAAACAGATACAAAGTGGCGGCCAAAATGGGAAGACAATGAAACAGACCCCAAATGAAAGAACAAGAGGATTCTCCAGAAGAAGAACTAGATGAAATGGAGGCAAGCAATTTATCAGAAAGCGAGTTTAGAGTAATAATTATAAGGACACTCAACAGCATGAAAAAAGACATAGAAACCATAAAAAAAGGACAAGTCAGAAATGAAGAATTCAATATCCAAAATAAATAAGACACTGGAAGGAATAAATACTAGGTTTGATAAAGCAGAAGATTGAACCAGCAATTTGAAAGACAAGGTAGAAAAAAGTACTCAAGCAGAGCAGCAAAAAGAAAAAAGAATCTAGCCATGGCTGCTGTGGCTAAATGGATTGAGTGCTGTCCTAAGAACCAAAAGGTTGCCAGTTCAATCGCCAGTCAGGGTACATGCCTGAGTTGCGGGCCAGGGCCCAAGTTGGGGACATGCAGGAGGCAACCGATGATGTATTGTTAACACATCAATGTTTCTCTCCCTCTGTTTTCCCCCCCACCCCTCTCTCTCTAAAAATAAATAAAATCATTTAAAAAATAAAAAAGAATTTTAAAAATGAGGAGAGCTTAAGAAACCTTTTGGACAACGTGAAGTGTTAACAACATCCATATCATGGGAACACCAGAAAGAGAAGAAAGTAAGCAAGGCTTACTTTCAAGAATCTATTTCAAGAATCTATTTGAAGAAATAATGACCAAGAACTTTCTTAATCTGGTAAAGAAAAAAGACACACAAGTCCAGGAATTGCAGAGTCTCAAACAAAATGAACCCAAAAAAACCTACACCAAGACACATCATAATTAAAGTGGCAAAACTTAAAAACAAGGAGAGAATCCTAAAAACTGAAAGAGAAAAGCAGTTACTTACAAGGAAGCTTGAATTAGACTGTCATCTGATTTCTCAACAGAAACATTTCAGACTAGAAGGGACTGGCATGAAATATTCAAGATGATGAAAAGAGAGTATTTACAACCAAGGCTACTCTACCCAGCAAGGCAATCATTTAAAATTGAAGGAGAAATAAAGAGTTTCCCAGACAAGAAAAAGCTAAAGGAGTTTGTTAACACCAATTGAGTAATACAACAAATGTTAAATGGCTTGCTTTAAGAAGAAGAAAAAGAAAAAAGAAAGAAAGAGAGGAAAATAGTTAAAAAATAAAATGGCAATAAATACTTATCTATCAATAATCACCTTAAATAGAAATGGCTTAAAAGTTCCAACCAAAACATAGGGTAGGTGAATGGATAAGATGAGAAGACCCACATATATGCTATCTCCAAGGGACCCACTCAGATTGAAGGATACACACAGACTAATAGTAAAGGGATGGGAAAAGCTATTTCATGCAAATGGAAGGGGAAAAAAGCTGAGGTAGCAATACTTACATCTGACAATATAGACTTTAAAACCAAGGCTATAATAGGAGACAAATAAGGACACTATATAATGATAAAGAGAATAATCCAACAAGAAGATATAACCCTAGTAAATATTTATGCACCTAAATGTGTAAAGCAAATCTTGATGGACGTGAAAGGGGAGATAGACAAAAATACAGCCATAGTAGGGGATTTTAACACATCATTGATTTCAATAGTTGTATCTGCCAAACAGAAAATCAACAAGGAGACAGCAGCCTTAAATGATGCACTAGATCAAATGGATTTAATTAATATTTTCAGAGCATATCACCCCAGCAGCAGAATATACATACTTTTCAAGTGTACATGGGAAGTTTTCTAGGATAGACCACATGTTAGGACACAAAACAAGTCTCAATAAAATTAAGAAGTTTGAAATCATATCAAGTACCTTTTCTGGCCACAGTGCTATGAAACTAGATATCAATCGCCAGAAGGAAACTGAAAATTTCATAAAGACATGGAAGGTAACTAACATGTTATTAAACAATGAATGGGTCAACAACAAGATCAAGGAAGAAATCAAAAGATACCTGGAAACAAATGAAAAACAAACCAAAATCTGTGGGACACTGGGAAAGCAACCCTAAGAGGGAAATTCATAGCATCACAGGCCTCTCTCAAGAAACAAGAAAAAGCTCATATAAACAATCTAGCTTCATGCTTAAAGGGATTTGGAAAAGAAAAGCAAAAAAACCCAAAGTGAGTAGGAGGAAGGAAATAATAAAGATCAGAGCAGAAATAAATGAAATAGAGTCTTAAAAAAATGATACGAAGTTCAATAAATCCAGAACCGGTTCTTGAAAAGATAAACAAGATTGACAAATCCTTAACCAGATTCATAAGAAAAAAAAGAGAGGACCCAAATAGATAATATCAGAAATGAAAGAAGAGAAGTAACAACTGACACCAAAGAAATACTAAGAATTATAAGAAACTATTATGAACAACTACATGTCAACAAACTGGACAACCTGGACAAAACACATAAATTCCCGGAAGCATAAAGTCTTCCAACACTAAATCAGGAAGAATCAGGGGATCTGGACAGACAGATTACGCTAGTGAAAATGAGCAGTTATCAAAAAACTCCCAACAAACAAAAGCCCTAGATGGATGGCTTCAGAGATGAAAGTACTAAACATTCCGAGAAGAACTAACACCTCTCTTTCTCAAACTATTTCAAAATATTCAAAAGGAAGGAAGAATCCCAAACTCATTTCATGAGGCCAGCATTATCCTAATTCTGAAACCAGATAAAAACACTACAAAAAAAAGAAAATTAGGCTTCCAGCCAAGATGGATGCATAGGTAGACACACTTCACTTAATTGCACAACCATAAGAAGGAACACAGCTAACTTAAAAATGAAAAACACGCAAAACTGCCAGAAAATCACCCTGAAAAACACCCAACTGTATGAAGACCAGTAACCATGGATTTAAAGAAGCTATGTTCAACCATAGGGGTAGGAGTGGTGGAGAAGGGGGAGTCTGGCGGGGAGAGACACAGTGTGGTTGTGAGGAGCTAAGGGCAGTAAGGTGGCGAGGCGGTGGTGGCCAGCAGAATGGGCAGTTCCGCATTCATGTGTGGTGGATAAAAATCAGGGGGACATCTTGGGAACACCAATCCCAGCCTCAGGACAGAACGTGTAGCCCAGGGTTCCAGTTTTGGGAAAATAAAACCTCATAACTTCTGGCTGTGAATCTAGTGGGTGTTAGGAGCAGCAGAAGAAACTGCCAGTTTCTCAGGACAGCCCTGAACAAATGCAAACCCACCCATTCTGGGAACCACAACCAGGACAGCAGCTAGAGGGGAGCCAGTCGCATGCTGGAAGTGAGTGACATGACTGGAAAAGGGGATAGTACCAGGCAAGACCCCAGAAGACAACCAGAAGGGGCATTGTTCCCTTTCAGACCCCTCCCACACACACAGAGCCACAAAGTATGTCATCCTTTTAATGTTCACAGTGGCTAGTTTAGTGGCTTCAAGACCTGGTATGTTTTCCACAACGTTAAGCTCTCTGGTGAATCTGAAAGTGCAAATGAAGAAGCTGCAAAGACGTCTTACCAACTGTTAAAACAAAAAAATAATTCTATTATAAAGCCCTTATAAATAAAACAGTGGTGCTGGCATGTGAACAAACTAATGGAGCAGAATAAAAATCCAGAAATAGACCAAACCGAATAAGAAAATGCAGTAATTTAAATTAGTGGGAGAAATATGTCTTGATTAATGAATGGTGTCAGGACAATGTTTCTTCATTTGGCAGAAAGTAAATTTAGATTTCTACTTGTACTACACACAAAAATTAAAATACTAAATATTATACATCAACATAGAAGAGGGAAACGGAGAGAAAGAGATACTGAGATTTAGGATATAATAATGTTGAATTTATAAATGAAATGGTGAAAGCCTTCTTAATCCACAAAAAAGAGTAATATACTGATCTATACTTTTAAAAAATTTGGTATGACATTTATTATGAATACAGTTTAAAAATATGCAACATTCAGACTTCCAGTTTTCTTTCCAACATGTAAAGAGTTTGGAAGTCATTGTTTCCATTCTCACATCAAGAACAAATTTGAACTGAAAGTTGACAACTCTTAGATCTATCAGAGAACTGAGGTCACAGGACAAATTGATGCCCCCCAAACTGAAGAGATGGGTGAATGCTGAACCATAGCTTATCATGAACAGAAGCAGCTGGAGTCAGTACCAGGGAGGGAAAACTTAGACTGTAATTGACAAAGTTTGGAGTCTGAACCCCGGGACTAGCTTAACACAAAACTTCCTCAGCCCCAGGCTTAGCAGGACCTCACACTTTCGTGAGTTTTACCCCCAGGTGTTCTATGAGATTCTTGTGGAGAATATTTGAGAAAATCTCCTCATGTTACACAGCAAGAGAAAAACAAAAGTATCCATTTTGAAAAAAGCCAACAGCATTCTGTTCTGCTGCTGCCCTCAAGGGAAACTACTTCATCAAAATCTAACCAACCTGGGGGAAGGGAAATACCCAACCCCAGTGCCTTTAGCCTTCCTGTCTCACCTTAGGGCAGAAGCGCATGTGAAGGAACAGACTTACTAAGAGACTGAGACCTAATCATAAGTTTATAGAACACATCCCCTGCCCCCCTCCCAATCTTATTACCACATTAACAGGGCTCTTGTGTAGTAATAGAGGGTGTCAGCCAAAAGACCTGAAAGGAGTCTATTTAAGAAGGAGTTTCTAGAGAGATCCAAAGACGAGAGCATGGACACTAAAAGAATGTCCCAGAATGCAGTACATCAAAAGGCTAAGAAATTGCCCAAAGTCATTCAACTTTCCTAGAAAGATGTTCCAAACTGGTGGATGACAGAGCTTTCATGGGGCTGAAAGAACTGAGGATATTTTCCCTGAAGAAGAGAAGATTCAGGAGAGCATGTCCCATATTCTCCAGGGAATAGCTGACACCCATGATGGAAGCTAAAGGGAGGACATTCAATTCAAATATAGTCAACCTATCTTTGACAATTAGAACCTGAAATCCTAAACACAATATCAATTGTAATACCAAAAAGTTATGAAGTGCTTCGGAACAAATCTAACAAAATATGTACGAGATCCTTATGAGGAAAAGTACAAAATTCTGATCTTAAAAATGTCTGAGATCTAAATAAAGGGGCATTCCCTGTTTATAGATAGAAGACTTAATAGTGTTAATACATCAGTTTTTCCCAGCTTGACCTAAAGATTTAACACAATCCCAATCAAAATCCCAGTAATTTATTTTGTGACTATTGACAATTGACTTTAATGATTATATAAAAAGGCAAAAAATAGAATATACAAAATAATACTGAAAAGGAAAAATTAAGTTGAGGGATTGATACTACCAGACTTCAAAAGTTACTATAAGTTATATTAATTAAAAGAATGTGGGTTTGGTAAAAGAATAAACAAACAGGCTATTAAACAGAATAGAAAACCCCAAAATAGACCCATACAAATACAGTAAATTGATCTTTGACAAAGGAACTAAGGCAATACAATGGAGCAAAAATTGTCTTTTCAACAAATGATGGTGGAACAACTGGACATTCACATGCAAAAAATGAATCTGGACACAGACTCTACATCATTCACAAAAATCAACTCAAAATGGATTACAGACCTGAATGTAAAATGTGACACTATAAAACTCCTAGAAGATAATGGAAGAAAACCTAGATGACCTTGAGTACGGCAATGACTTTTGAGATATAACAGTAAAGGTCCAATCCATGAAAAAAATAATTGATAATTAGACTTCATTAGAATTAAAAACTTCTGCTCTGCCAAAAACAATGTCAAGAGAATGAGAAGAAAGCCATAAACCGGGAGAAAATGTTTCCAAAAGACACATCTGAGAAAGAAGTGTTTTTTAAAATATACAAAGAACACTTAAAACTCAACAATATTAAAACAAACAACCCAATTTAATAAAGGGCTAATGACCTTAACAGATATATCACCAAAGAAGATCCACCAGTGGCAAATAAGCACGTGAAGAGATGACATCATATATCATCAAGGGAATACAAATTAAAACAATAATGACACAACACTAAACACCTGTTGTATGGCGAAAATTCAGAGTACTGACACCAGATACAACAGAGATGTGAAAAAACAGAAATTGTCATTCATTGCTGGTGGGAATGAAAAATAGTGTAGCCACTTTGGAAGACAGTGTGGTTGTTTCTGACAAAACTAAACATACTCTTACCATATGATCCAGCAATGTTTATATTAGCTTTATTTATAATTTCCAAAAACTTAGAAGCAATCAAGGTTTCCTTCAGTAGTAAATGGATAAACTGTGGTATAGATAGAAAACAAAATGTCATTTAGCGCTAAGAAGAAATAAGCTACCAAACCATAAAAAGGCATGGAGGACAGTTACATATATATTACTAAGAGAAAGAAGTCAATCTAAAAAGGCTACCTACTGTGTGATTCCAACTTTATGACGTCCTGGAAAAGACAGTAAAAAGATTAGTGGTTGCCAGGGGTTGAGGGGAGAAGAGAGAACAAAAAGATGGAGCACAGAGGATTTTTAGGACAGGAAAACTACTCTGTATGATACTCTAATGGTAGATACATGCCATTATAAATTTGTCCAAACCTATAGGTTGTACACCACCAAGAAAATCCTAAAATCGACTATGGACTTTGGGTGATACGGATGCATCAGCGTAGGCTCATCAGCTGTAACAGCCCATCCTCCACTCTGAGGGAGGATGCTGGTAATGGAGGGGACTATGCCTGTGTGGGGGTAGGAGGGATATGGGAAATCTCTGCACGTCATTACTCACTTTTGCTGTAAACCTAAAGCTGTTCTCAAAAGAATAAGGTCCATTATTTTTTAGAAAAATTTAATGGGCAAAAGACATAAAGAGATGTTGCAGTGAAGCAGATACACACACAGCAAATAAGCTTACAAAGAGATATTCGCCACTGCTGGCCTTAAGAGGAAGGAGTGAGATGTCAATGTCCACTTATGGTAATAGGGGAAAAAAGTGATACTACCGAACGCTGGTAAGGATATAGAGGAATTGGATCTCTCGTACATTGCTTGTGGGAATGTAAGTGTCATAGCCACTCTGGAAAAACAAAATGTATTCTTACCATATGATCCAGCAGTTACACTTCTAGGCACTTATCCCAGAGAAATGAAAACTTATGTCCACACAAAAACCTGAATCAAAAACTATTAATAACCAAAATGTCCTTCATCTAGTGACCAGCTAAACAAATTACAGTATTTCTGTACCATGGAATATTACTCAGCAATGAAAATAAAACCATTAATACTTAAAACAACTTGTATGGATCTCAAGGGCATTATGCTGAGTGTTCTAAAAATGGCTATTAAAATAAAATAGTAAAATAACTGTTTATACTTAAATGTATCTGGAGTGGGCTTTAATAAGCCAGCATCCTCCAGGTATTAGTTTTTGTCTGATAAATTTAATAGGGCCTTGCATTTCAACTCAATCTTTTCTGCCTGGCAACCAAAGATGACACATGCATTCTTTTCACAGGTTGCATCCCCCAAGGGAAAGGAAAATGTGAAAGAGAAACAGGTTAGTGTGTTGGGGGAAATGATCAGTGAATGTCAGTTAGAGAGAAGGGCTCTACTGCCTCCTGAGGGGTCTTGGAGCCAAACAGGCATGGGAGGGCCCCTCTTAACAGAGGGCTTAATGTCCTTTCATTCTACAGTGACAGCTGGGAGTTAAATCTCTGGTAGAGGGGACTCAGGCATGGTAGGGCCTTTAATGCGTTTCCAATCTAATGCAGGCTGATAAGTGGCTCACCCTGTCACAAACTCCACAAAATGAATACTTTGTTTAAAAATTTCCTCTAGAGGTGAAGCAGTGTCATTATACCAAACATATCTGTCCAAAAAAAGAGCATTAAAAATAATGCCTAGAAAAGAGACAGCCCTAAACTTCTATATCAAGCTTAACTCATCCAAGGGACCTCACTTTAGCACAGAAAAGAAACACGTGCGAGCAGCTGAGGGTTGGAGAAATGAAGACACTTCCTCATGTGACACTCCAACTGGTTATAAGGAGAGAACTAGCCTCAAAGATCCTTGCCTGGGCTTCAGTCACCAGGTTCCCCTCCTAGGTCCCTGAGTTTGGAAGCTGCTTCCCACTGTGCCATCCATAAAGTTCAGTACAATGAGCTAGGATATGAAGATCAAGCTGAAAGTGACTAATTTCTGTCAAAAGAGAGCGAGAAAAGTATCTCTAGTTCCCAACACTAGTGGATCAACAGAAACTGAGATTAAGAAAAATCACAAAAGAAACTGCAACTCATTATTAAAACTTATAAAAAACAGTCCACCCCTACATGTAATCAAGAAGCTATAAATAGAAACTATCCGGAGGCCCATTTTTCAACCATCAGGTTGGCTTCAAAGCTAAGCACACTCAGTGCTTGAGAGATTGCAATGTAACTCTTCCTCTCAGAGACCTTATTTGGGGTGTGGCCAATTTGAGAAAGCTGATTTATAAAGCGATTTGGCAACACTTTTCAGGAGCCAAGTGATGTCCTTCCCTCCCATCAAGTCATTCCTCTTCCACAAATTTATGTTGAGAATTTAATTGACAAATGTATACACTTGAAAAGATATATATGCAGTAGCATTATCTGTAACAATGAACAAATGAAAGGCCAAATATTGGTGATCTTTCTGCTCTGGCCTCTCTCCTCTAATCACTCTACGTACTCTAAAGTTACCTACTATCAACCCATCACCTCAAATTGTATCTTCAACTCAGACATCTCTCTTGAGCTCCTGCTTAGTGTTCCCAGGTGCCTACTAGACAATCCCAGTGGATGCCCAAGATTGAAGTCACCTTCCCTTCATCTCCTCCTCCTCATGCTCCCTTTCCAAATAAATGGCACTACCATCTAACTACACAGCTACTCAAGCCAAACCTTCAGCTCTTTCTTTTCTCCTTTCCTTAATTTCACATCCTCTTAATCACCATCTCCAAAATCTCTCTCCATCTATTTTTCCCCAGCCCCACTGCCACTGGTCTGGTCTAAGCTATGAGCATTCTCTACCTGAATGACCACTAATTACCTCAGATTATTTTCTCATGCTCAACCTGATCGCTGCCCCAATCCATCTTCTATCCTGCAAGACCTCTTTCTAAACACAAATCTGCCCATGTTATTCCCTCCACATTAAAACTTTCAGTGGCGTTCTATTCTCCATGGAATCATCCCAGGTTCCAAACTCCTGAACAAGGCTTACAGCTTATGGGACCTCTAGTCCACCCCTCCAGATGATTCCAGGAGAAAGCATATTTTCTCCATGCTTCAGATGCACCAGCCCCTCTCATCTCCTGTGTTTCCCATGAGCTGTGTGGAGACACTCCTGCCTGGAACACCTTCTTCCCCATAGGCTGAATGACTCAGTAAGCCAGTGAGTGAATACATCAGAAGCTGCCAGTGCTCCGTGGACCAGCATCATGCAGAAATAACACTGATACATGAAATAATAAAATACTTTAATGACACTTGTTAAAAATGTCCAGTGCATTTCCTATCGAGCCACTTTTTTCACACATCTTTAATCTAAAAAGTAAGTTCTGACAGGTTAGTCTCAAAATCCACCACTTAACTGGCATGAGCTCTCCGTAAGCAGGTCCTTTCCTGTTCTTCTTCACTATCTACTCTATTTCCAATGACATTGGGCTATTACAACCATTTTAGCTCAAGGAAATATAGGGAAAAGGAGATCTACAGCCAAGACATGGGGGGAAAGTCAATTAGCAATAGAGCTGTCAATAACCGAGAATAAAATGAAGACCAAGACTGGGAAAGAAGATTCAAGCAGACAGTCTCAGGGAAGAGGGGTCTAGTAGGAAAGCAGTCAAAAACACTGAACTCAAGACGAATAACACGTGGAAGGAAATAGAAATAGCAAAGCATAGTGGTTGAAAAGGCAGATTCTGAGATCAAAGTTAGATCGACTCCTGTCCCCCTTGGGTAAGTTATTTTTACTCTTTGTTCATCTATCAACATGAGATATTGTGTCTGACACACAGCAGTTTCTCAATAAATCCTAGCTATTCATGTGATTAATGCTGAGTATATAGTGAGGGCAGTGACAAACCTGCAAAACTAGGCTTGAGAGCAGAAATAGATTCACCAATGGTGTTGCTGGTAGCATTGGACTAGGCTGTATACCCCAGTCCTTGCTACTCAAAGTATGGTCCTTCAGACTCACCACATTGATATCACCTGGAAACTTGTTAGAAATGCATACTCAGGCCCTTCTCAGGCCTCCTGAGTCAGAATCTGCATTTTAACATGATCATTGTGTAGTTCATTAGCATATTACAAGTGGCAGATGGCACTCCCGAGGTCCCATCCCATCAGCTTGTTTGGAAGAACCAGCTAACGGCAGGTAATGGCTGCAGCCAGTTAGAATTTGGAGACAGAATTGCTGTGTTAGGTAACCAAGGAGACCTCTAACTAAAGCTGGTCAATGTTCCAGGGAACTTGGATAACTACACTCTTAGATCAGAGGGAAGGAATTTAATGGAGGACTTATCACAGGATAAGCCAAGGCCATAAATCAGCACCAGCTGTCCAATGTCCAGGCTTGTATGGCCTGAACACAGAAGCTGTCAGTGGAAGATACATGCAAAAAAGGATGATTCTGGGAGGAGAGGAGATTGGCAATCACCAGGACCAGAAATTCGGGGGATTGAGAGGAGAGAAATGGCCAACAGGGCTGTTTTTATTTGAGTTCCCATACAGACTGTGTGCCTGGCCCACACTTCCATGGTCCCTCCTAAAGCACTCCCTTGGTTCAGCAGGCCCCTCTGAGCAGGCACTCTTCTTCCTCTAGAACCCCCAGTCCAATGAGCAGGACTAATGGAGAGGCAGCATGGGCAAGGGACTATACCCAAGAGTCTCTCCAAGAAGGTTTATGTTGCATTCCAGATATTCCTTTAGGTTCAAAACACACTTCTTAGAGAGTAGCATTACATTCATTTTATAGAAGGGCAAAGTAAACATTACTTTCAAAGTCAAAGAATTAACGCATAATAACAATCAAAATGAATTCTATTGTGCACCAATGTATCAAGCCTGGAGGCTTAAATGCTGGTAATTCAAAAAATAGGACCTTACCTCTATCCCTAGAGGGTCTTGTTGATCAGGGAATGAGCACTGTTCTGCAGGCATCTGAAGAAGTCCTGTGACTTTCCTTCAAGCCCGCAAACAGACCTCATCCTTCTCTGTTCTGTATTTAAACGGATAGTCATCTTTTCCTGTTGGTCCTTTTAAAGAGTCCAGCATTGACTTGTACCCATGAGTTCACTCCTGTGCTTCCTATTTTGGTGAGTGTTATATTTGTCCATAGTGAGAAATGGGTGTTCTTAATTCTTTTCTTTGTCCTCCCTCCTTCCATTCTTACTAATTATATTCCCCTCTCCATAGATTCTGTCTGTTTATAGATCCTATGATGTGCTGAAGAAGGCTCCTACTGACCAGCAAGAGCCAATCATTAAATCTCTAGGAATTTTTCAAGCTGGTTGTTAAACATAACCATTGCAAATATTAAGTCATGGAAACTTCAAATTTAATAAATTATATTAATAACATACCCCAAAATCACTATTTCCTAATTACTTTATTACATTTCACTATTGCCTGTGCTCTTGAGCTTATTTAAATCAATTCAAGTATATGGTGAAAATACTATATAGTGATTTGCTAGAGTTTATCTCTTCCAAATTTGTGTCCAGTGGTACCACATTGGGAGCTTGGAATTGGCCACAGTAGGAGTATTTACACCACAGAAATTGGTAAAAGTTATAAATCAGGGTTTGGTTTGTTGTTTTGTTGATTGTTTAGACCTAAGAAAATGTTAATAATATAGATTAAACCTAAAAGTGTGTCATGTCTGTAGCTGCTAAATTGTGAATAACACAAAAACTGAGGAAATATTCTTTCGGAATTAAAAAAACTATTATCCAGTTCAGCAAAGAAGTCATTCATGTCATTGACAGATGAATAAAGTTAACACATTCACCGTCATTGCTTAACTTCCTTCTTGTCAATGTAAATAAAAGTATCAGGCAACATTCATTTTGGAACTACACCCATTGGTCAATTGCAGATATATGCTGACAAAGGATATAAGAGTTTAGCAAAAATCAATGAATGCATTCTGTGTGAATCAACTGGTTATATGGAATTTTCAATAAAAAGTAGATCTTATTGTTAATTGTGCAATACACATCCTTCATAGCAATAAAATTTAATGAACTTACATATGTGTATGTTTGGGGTTTTTCACAGTGCTGGCAATACCTGCTTAGAGGCTGTCTAATCTCCAGTGTTGTTTCCTTAGATTAGTAAATCCATCATCATTCAAAGCTTCATGCCCTCCAATTCCATACCCGTATTACTTCAAAATAACCTTTCTGATATTTAAATGCAATCATGACATGACCCTCATTAAAATTACCAATGGCTCTCCAGGAGAAATGCAAGCCATCGAAGTCTTTCCTTGTTTTGCCCTGTTTGCCCTTGCAGCCTCCTTTCCTTACCAAATGCCAAACTGCCTGCTATTCCCAGAATATGCTTTAGTTATTCATGCCACGGGGCCTTTGGGTGTGCTTTTCTCAACCTGGAATGCCTTTCTCCATATCCTCCCCTCCCACCTTACTAGTTCCCACCCAGCATTCAACATGCTCAAACCCGCTCTTCCAGGAGCCCGTGCCACTTTAACACTTGCTACTACCACTAATTGTGCAGGTAGAGCTCTCTGACCACCCCCCCTACTCACCTGGAAGATGCTCTGAGCACAGGTAGGTGTCCCTAGACCTAGCACCTGGCTTGGCACCCAAGAGATACTTAGTAGGTGCTTGTTGAAATGGTAAACTAGCTGATTAGTTTCAGCTATAGCCTATAGCAAATAACAGGATTTAGCAGGAGATATATACACATTTCATCTCTGAATTCAATTGTTCCTTTAAAAGAAAGGGAAACAAAAAATCTTAGCCTTGGCCAGTGTGGCTCAGTTTGTTGGAGCATTGTCCTGTAGACCAAAAAGTTGTGGGTTTGATTCTGGTAAGGGCACATACCCAGGTTACAGATTTGATCCCCAGTTGGGGCATGTATGAAAAGGCAACCAATTGATGTTTCTCTCCCTCTCTCTCTCTCTCTCTCTCTCCCCCTGCCCCCCTCTGAAAGCAATAAAAAATTGTCCTCAGGTAAAGATAAAAAGAAGAGTTGTTTAAACTGTTGAAAAGCTCAACTGAGTTTTTTCTTTCCTCTAAGCATATGTATAAAACTAGGTGAATCATTTTTTTCCCATTGTTTTCTGGAAGTCAACAAGACATGGCCTGAAACTTTTTACCTTAAACCACTGACTTTCTTCAAGCAATAACCACAACACTCATTCCTGAAAGTAGTGAGAGCTATCACTTATTGGGTTACTCTTAAGCTCTAAGTATGCGTTGTGTCTTAATATATGTTACCCCATGTATCCTCAACAACCTGCAATGCAGGTACTACTAGTACCCCCATTTTATAGGCAAGGAAACTGAGTTTCAGGAAAGTTAGAAACATTTGTTTGAATCTGAGCAGAAGTTGAATTTGAGCAGACGTTCAAACAAGTGTTGTCTCTGCTGAGCCCCTTCTTTACTACTGCAAAGCAAATGCACTGTCTGAATCAGACCTTACCAGTACCCTGGAACAAATAACACTCCAAATAACACTGCCAAAGAGCAGCTAGCACAGGGCCTAACCCAGCTGTGTGACCCTTGTACCCTGACCCAGTGTATGGGTTTGCCCTTCCCTTGACTAGATTGATGGGAGAAAAGTGAATGATATCAAGGAGTACCTGTGTCCTGTGTCAAAGGATGCACCTGAAAGCCTCTGCAACCTCGTCTAGGCCTTCATCATGGATCACTTTCCAAGAAGGAGCAGGGATCTCTTGCTCCTCTCTGCTGAGCTGCCTCTGTGGCCTGTGCTGCTGCCTTTGTTTACTGTTGGTTACCAAGCACTTAGCTGCCCATGGAGTGAGTCAACAAGGGCCCTTTTCTACAGTGCCACTTGTCTCCTGCTCTGAGCCCTGTGCAGGGGCTGGCTGGTTAGCAGGCAGGGACACCTCAGCAGTCCACAACCAAAGCCGGTGACTGTGAGACAGGCTGCAAGAGCTCAACTGGATTAGGTGCCGCAGATGGCAGTGGGATTGCGGCTCAGCAGAGCTTTTACACTGACGTCACTTTATCCCCTGTAAGGAACCAGGGGCCAGCCAAGAGCCTGGCCTTAATTTCATTAACTCAGCAGTCCTCCATGCCCTTGGACATGGTCAGACTTCAAACCTGCACCAAGCTGAACAGAGAACCATGCAAAGTCATCATGAGGAATGATGACCCGGATGTCCCCCATGTGAAGGCAAGAGGAGTGCGATTGTGACCATTGCACAATACACACACCAAAACAATAATAATCATAATTTAAAAAGAGAACAAGGGCAAGCTTTTTGACATGATAGATATGTTTATGGCATACATTCTGGTGATGGTTTTATAGATATGTACTTATCTCCAAGCTGATCAAGTTTATACATTAAATATGTACTGCTATTTGTATAATACCTCAAAAAAATGAATTTTCTTTTTTTAAGGAGGGATGTGGTTGGAGAAAGAAAAAACCTTACACTCTCTGCTACTTGGGCTCAGAAAGGGGCCAACAGAGAGGGGCAACAGCTAGAATTAGATTGTAGCTCTATAGAGGTATGGGTGAAAAAATATGTTTTTGGTGGCCTTTAAGTCAGTAGCAGTTTCAAAACAGAGAGGCATTTTTTAAAAACAAAATATACAGTTTACTTTGTATATTGAGCCAAAAAATAAAGTAATGATGTGTGATGAAACGGAGGGCTGGTGAGGGCATGGTGGATGGTGTAGCTCCAAAATGTAGATCAGTGCAATCTCCCACGGGACAGTTAGGAATATCCACTAAAGCTACAAATGCACACATCATTTGTAAACCCAACTGTGAGGAATGTCCCTAAGAGCATTCCTGAAAAAGTTCACTTAAGCATATAAAAAAGGTTGCTCATTTCAGGATTTTTTTGTAATAGTGAAAAACTAAAAGGCACCGAAGTATCCACTAATAATGGACAGATAAATAAAGCATGGTTCACACACAGTGGAAACCCAACTACACAGCCATGCAAAGAAGGAAGATATATCTGTGCAGTCTGGTGGTCAACAGCTGCCAAGGAAATCATTTAAAAACAAAAGGTATAGAATTGTGCTACATGATGCCTCTTAGTGTAGATATATAAAATATGTATAAATGTATTATTTATGTATGTTTATATTATATTACATACATATATATTCTTTATTGAGAAGGAATCACTAGACACTTAAGAGTGGTTGCTTTGGGGAGAGAGTTTTGAGTTACTATTTAGTCATTAGTTAGTTTTTATTTAGTCAGGGAAATTATTGTCCATTTGGGGGCTTTTACTTTGTGTACCCTTGTGTTATGTTGCACTCTTTAAAAACTAATAACCCTTATACAATGTTTTACAAAATTTATCTTTTTCCTGATTAAAACTACATACATTCTATACTAGCTAGTAAAGCATTTTACAATAATTGGAACCTATCATCTTGTGCTAGTTCTCCTAAATTTGTCTACTCATCAAATTCAAGCTATAACTTGATAAAATGTAGATACTCTCTCACCACCCCAGAACTGCTGAACCAGAATCTCTGAGGGAGAGCCAGGGACATCTGCACTTTTGCAATGCTCAGGTAATTTTTATTTATTAATTTGTTCAGACTAACCATGTACAATTGAAGAAACTGAGCCCAAGAGGGACAAAGTGAACTTCTCCTGCCATGCAGCTGGTTCACTGTAAGACAGAGAACAACAACAACAAAAGAAATGGATGCCTCCTCCATAATAAACACAAGTTTGCTTTAATGTAAAAACAGAGAGAGAGCAACATGTAAGTCAATGACACGCAGGCAGAAGCTGGTTTGCCTTCACCTCATTTATTACAAATGTAATAAAACTCAGCCTTAATTCTCTTCTATAGCTACCTCTGCTAAGATTTCATTCATTCAAATTAAAGCAAGGAAAATCATAATTTTGTATCAAAATATTTTAATTTGCATACTTTTTAAATTAAAATTTTTCACTCTCAAGAACCATGTTTATTCATAGCTGTATACAGTTCTTGAACAGGATATATAGTTAAGTAGAATTCGACACAAACACTGATTCCCATTTATGCCCTCATCTTATGCTTTATACCATGGATATGTCCAACGTTTATGTTGCCATACATTACAAATTAATTTAATCTAAAGCAATACATTTTTATAATTCTAACCAGAATCCGGAACCTCTCAGATATTGCTATCGAGAATGTAAAAATGACACAACTGCCCCAGAAAACAGTTTGACAGTTTCTTAAAAAACTAAACATATTTTTACCAGTAATTGAACTTCTAGGCATTTATCCCAGGGAAATAAAAACCTTGGTCCACACAAAAATTTGTACATGATTGTCAGCTTTATTTACAACAGTCAACCATCAAGAGCCAAAATGTCCTACAGTGTGCGCATGATAAACTGTGGTACGTCCATACTGTAGGATCCTGCTCGGCAATAAAAATGAATGAACTGTGGTGTGTGCAGTGCTAGGATAGATCTCAAGGGCATTCTGCCCATGGCAAAAGCCAAATTCAAATGGCCACATACAGTATGATTATTTACATAACATCTGGAAGTCGTGAAATTATAGAGATGGAAAACAGATTAGAGGTTTCTGGTGGTTAGGGGTGGAAGGGGGAGGGGATGATTTTATAGGGATAGTACAAGGGAGAGCTTTTTGGTGATGGACGAGTTCTGCATCCTGTGTCAGGTGGTGGTTATACAAAGGATGCACAGCTCTCCCCACCCCTGAAATGCTCACCTGACCTTACCTCCTGCAACCTCGGCTCACCTGGCTGCCTCCACGGGGTACAGAAGGCATCCTTTACACCCCTCTAACTGTTTCTCCAGCACCCTCCCTGTAAAAGCCGAGCCCCTTTGAGATACATGACAAGATGCTCTGCTATCCTTCTTGAGCTCCCTACTGGCTCCTAAGAAGTTTTTCACTCAGTCCTAGGCAAGGAGACCCACCCCACGCTCCTTCGAACACACCTCTCCCTTATGGTGAGGAGTCTATGGGCCAAGGGTTCATGCTAACTCAGCCCCTGTGTCCCTTTGCTGGCCTTTGTTCCAGGTGCCCTGCTCAGCACCCACTGAGCCAGGGCCTGCGCATGTCTCTCCCATGTCTCTCTCAGTATGTCTGTGGTTAGAGCTTAGATGTGAGGACTGAGCCCCCACACTCTATGGGGCAGAGCTGGCAGGACAGTAGCCCATAGCCTGTGGCTAGAAAGCCAGGGCAGCTCTTCTCATAAAATCCAGAGACAGAATTTTCATTTCCAATTTAGTCTTCCAGGAGTTTATGAAGGTATATCCATCAAGGTAAGAAGGCAGATATGTATTTAAAGCTGGTGGTTTAACCTATAACTTAAATATTTAGAGCTAAGGGATATTTAGACCTCCACTTTTATTCTTGCCCTGGGCCCTGCAAAAGTTAAGGAAGACCTGCTCTTACTCATCAACAGAGTCAGCTCTGGACTTTTATGTGCATTCTCCTGCCTCAGCACATTCTTGACCATCCCACTTCACTGACCTCACCACACTTCAGCCATCCACTCCTGTGTTCACACTTTGGCCTTTGTCATTGTGAATAACTGCATCACCTTCAAAATTTTCATTTCAAACACCTAGGCTCAGACAACCCATCAACTCCTATATTAACAGCTATTTCTTCAAGTTATCCTCACTCTGACAAATTTCTGTGCTCATTACATCTTCCATCCATGGACCCTACCATGTTTTTTTCACTATTCATCACTCACCGTCTACACTTCCTTTCCTCCTTACCCAGCTTAGAGTTCATGGTCTATGTGACAGAAATTCCTGCTAGCCATCCACCAAAATAAGTTCTCCCTTAGCTTGTGGGCACACATCCAGACTACATTTCCCAGCCTCCTTTGCAGGTAGGTAGAGCCATGTGATAGTTCCAACCAATGGAACACGAGTGAATGGGATATGTGCACCCCAACAGGAATGGCAGTGAAGATAACCTCAGGGACCTTGGAAGTAATAGATTATAGATGACAGAGTCCTCTTCATCCCGGAACCCCAACTTCCATCCCTATAGAACATTTTCATTGGAATGTTAAGAAAGAAAAATATATATGTTGTCTGAGCCATTACATTTTGTCACATCAGTGTAGCCTATCACTAAAATCATTCACCTATGTGTGGGAGTATAAGCTACATCATGGTGTAATGGATAAGAGTAGGATTGTAGAGCCAAGACCACCTGGGTTCAAATCCTGGCTTTGCCTCATACTAACTTTGCTACCTGAGCAAGTTACTGACCCTCTCTGTGCTGTGTCTCCCAATCTGTAAAAGGGAGATAATAGAACCTACTTCAAAAATCTCAACTCCCATAGCTTTAGTTTTCCCCTCTAGGCTAAAGAATCCCAAATTCTTATTTATAAAGATTCTCTACTTCTTCAATAAACTGGATTCTTTCATCTAAATACCCACACATCTCTACTTTGAGGTCTAATAGACAATTCAAATATAAGTTTATCTGAAATAGCATTGTTGATTTCTAAATCCCCTCCCCAGAAAAACTAAACCCTATACCCTTCTCAGTTTATGTATCTCAATAAATGCCACTACCATCCTCCCAACTGTTCAGGTCCCCAAAACTAAGAGCCATCTTTGATTCCTCATCTCACATCTAGTCTATGAGCAAGCCTTGTTTAAAACATAGTCCTCCTCAGCCTGGGACCCAAACTAGATATGCTAGCTCTCCATCACCACCACCCCACCCTCCACTGGAGCTATTATCCCCTCTCACCTGAACTACGGAAATAGTTTCCTGGATTCAACAATCGTGCCCTCCTAGCACAGCCTCCACTCAGCAGTCACAGTTGTCCTTTTAAAACCAAAAGCAGATCATGTTATTACCTTATTCAAGATCTTCCAAGGGATTCCCGGTACACTAATCCTATAAAATCTGAACATCTTCCCATGGCTCACGGAGTGCTACTTAACCTTGGTTAACTCACTTACCGCTTGATTTCCTGCACACCAGTGCAGGTATTTTGTGATTTTTTCAAACAGACCCAGTTTGTTCCTTATCCAAGGCCTTTCGAACGCTGTTTCCTTTGTCTGGAATGTTCTTCTAGATCTTCATATACTTATTTCCTCACTTCATTCAGGTCTCTGTTCAAGTGTCACCTTCTCAGAAAGGCTGTCCCTTAAATAGTATGACATCATCATTCTGAAACGCCTTGTCTTCTTTAGTTCTCAGCAATTGTCATTTTTTACTTTAATATTATGCATTTATTTGCTGATTTGTTTATTTTCTATCTTCCCACTGACAGATATAAGCTATATGAGGACAGGGACTTGACATATCCTGTTTACTGCTTGAAGAATGTTATGAGCTGTATGTGGCAGATAAAACAACGAAAAGTGACTTAGACAATAAAGAACATCTGAGTTTTCACATAAATGTGCATTTAGCAGTTCCACAATGTCAGACATCTCTGTTTTTCTCACACTAAAGTCTGGCTGCTGCAGCTCCAACCTTCACATCCCAAGCCAACCATGTCAGAGCAGACAGAAAAGACTTTATCCCCTCATGTCTCTTTGGAATTTATTTCAGAAGCTGAGCCAACCTCCCCTTTTATATGATTGTCCAGGTGAGGTCAGGGGTTCACTACTAATGAAAAGTGGAATAAGCTTTGGGGATTAGATCTGATCAATCATGGTTTTTCCCTGGAAAGGAGAATAAGTCCATTATTTCTGAAGCACCCGTTCCCTAATATATGTACAAACTGAATTCCTGAAATCAAGGAAGGAGGGATATCGTCTATTAGGTGAAAAATCAAGAAGGTCTGGCACAATGCTGCACCTCAGCACCTAGAACAGGTCCTGGCTCAGAACAAATGCTCAGTCAATGCATGCTGACTGAAGGATGGAATATGTATGCCTTTGTAGACTAAATGATACAGACACAGGACCTAGAAAACACACACAACGATACTGTAGAAGGGTGCTTCCTTTGGCCTAGCCTCACTGTCTTATGTAGCAGCCCTGGGAGGCCAATACCTTTTTCATTATTTTTTAAAGAAGATTAGAGCTCAGAGAGGTTCACTGAACTGGGCAAGTTCAGCCATCGAGGAAGGAGATAAGATGATCAAGTCCACGGAGCAGTCCAAGAGTGCCAGACACTGTGTTCAAAACTTGAGCAAGGGAGTAACTGATGATGACAGTAGGACTAGGCCAGGAACACTTGCTTTAATGAAAGCCTATAATGTGTCAAGGCTTTTAAAAATAGTATATGAATCCTTATGCACCCCTATTAGGAAGTAGGAAGTAGTATCCCCATTTTAGAGATTAGGAAACTGAGGCTCAGGAGAGACACACAATTTGCCCGAGGACACATAGTTACTACAGATGATAGAGCTAAGATTTGAACCCAAAACAGACTTCAAAAGCTATGACCCATTCAGGAGGAAGAAAAATAAAGATGTCAGATGCCAAACTGATTTTCAAAAATAACGACAATAATAAAAACACCTGTGAACCAAAAACAGACTTCAAAACCTATGTTCCTTCCATCTGAAGAACCAAGACAAGGGAAAGCCTTAGAGAAGAAGTTCTTTCTTTGAGGTGGGAGAGGGGGAAAGGATGAGTGAAAGGACATAGAAAATTTGAGGCCAATATGGAGAATTTGAAAAATCGCATGTCAGATGACCTCAGTCTTTCAGGAAAGTAGCATCCAGTCATCTGTATAAAGAATTTCAAACTTTAAAGTGGAAATGATTTAGAGTGAACACCAGGAAAACTGAAGTGGTGATCAATTTGAGAGCAATAATGAGCAGCAGGGGTCCCAAGGGGCTGAGGCTGTGCAGAAGATCCTTCCTGTGAATCAGGAAGGCCAGTGGGAGGTCCAGTGAAGGAGAGGGTGACTGGGACAAGGCAGGGACAAATGCTGAAGACTGGCTCAATGTCTGATACTACATTTCCTGTTGGTGGGGAGGGTGGGGACTTTTAGACCAGACACCCAGGTTTCATATCTGGAGCAATGGCATCTGTTTACGGAAAAGAGTGAACAGAAAGGAGGCTTAGCATATAAAAGAAGAAGGATCCTGCTAAGTATCAAGAAAGAGGCTGTTCCAGGGCCAGCCAGTGTGCTCAGCAGGGCAGTGCTAGGCTGAACTGGATCCGTTAATGTTACCAGAAAGGACAGAGAGGGCAGAATCCTGGGGGAGGGGGAGAGAGCCTACTGAGACTGGCAGACCAGCCAGAAATGTTAGGGCTGGGGGTGGGACTTGCTGTTTTCCTTACCAGCCTCAGGGCTACCATTTCAACTTCTGTAAAGCTTGCCTGTCAGGTGTGCAGTCCAACCCCAGAAGCCATGAGGAGAAGGCTGAAAAAAGGTCCCCACAGCCTGAGCAGGATCACCCAGCTCAGGGTCAAATGCTGTAGATGCAAACACCTATCCCTTGCCCATGTCAACTCCAGTG
This sequence comes from Mormoops blainvillei, assembly GCA_004026545.1. Taxonomy (NCBI): domain Eukaryota; kingdom Metazoa; phylum Chordata; class Mammalia; order Chiroptera; family Mormoopidae; genus Mormoops; species Mormoops blainvillei. The sequence continues at coordinate 178,515 of PVJD01000173.1, forward strand.
GCTCTCCCTTCAGGACAATGAGCTCAATGGTATGCTGTGGCCAAGATGGAAAAGAAGACCGGTCTAGAGTTCAGAGACGAAGCAGCCATGAGTTGGGGCCAGAATGTACTGAAGCCAGTTGTGCAGACAGAGGAGGAACAAATAAGGGCCCTAGGGATACAGAACAGATAGAGATGAGTACAAGGCAAGGCCACCAAGGTAAAGCTTGAAGACCTGAGCCACTCTGTCCTTTCTAATCATGCCAACATATTTTATTTGCTGGTAAGGTGCTATAAAGAGACAGACGGACTCTTGAGTATACAACTGAAAAGGGCAATGCAAAATTCAGGAAAGGGACCCATTCTTTGATGATTTCTCTGCACTGAGAAGGTGAAATTTGCCAGGGCAGACTCTTTGTGGTTACTCCTTTTACAACACAGGGAACAGCAGGCCCCTTGATTTGCTCAGTGATTAAGGGACTGACACACTATCTTCCCACCATTTTTCACCCAAGTATTTTCCTTGGTTAATGAGATGGCTTTAGTCCATAAATGGCCCATGATGGCTTTGGGACATACTCATGCCATGCTGAAAGTGCCGCTGTTGGTCATTAGATGAGACGGTGGTAATTTACCGCTTCATCTTGCTGCACACATCCCACCCCAGATACTTCCTGCTGGACCTTCAATAGCCTGTCCACCTGGGGAAGAGAAACTCTGCTTCTCCTGGTCTTTCCTCTGCTCCTCTGTGGCCTCCATTCTGCCTGACTTTTCCTTTCACAGACTTAGGCCTGGCCTTGAACATAACAACAATGAAGCTTATTTCCATCATTCAGTCACTCATTTACCCACCTATCCCACCACTCATTGGCCACAGGAACTTATAGGAGCTACTTTGCCTCTCTGTTAAAATGGAATGATGTGAGAATTAAATGAGCAAAAGCACGGATATAAGTTAATCATTGTCATTTACTCATACACTTACTGAAATCAACTCTGGCAGGATACTTTACAGAGTGCAAAGAAGAATGGTAAGTGAGGTGTGTGTTTAAACATTTTGGTGCTGGAGAGGTCTGCCACATTGCCCCTCTGTATTCACCTCTATATTTTATTACCTGTAAAAAAAAATCTTTTTAATTAAACCATTTCTTCTAGAAATCTAGGAATTCTTTATATTCTCTTGGGTCATGACTCTTTGTCAATATGACTTCTTACTCTCTTGGATGAAAGTATTTATTCAAAGGGAGGAAGACATAATGAATGGAGTGGTGCTCATTATCTGGATTTTTTTTCCCTTTAAATTGTTGAAAAGAAATTCTAAGAACAATGAGAGGGCAGTCCCAGTCTTAACAATGCAGGCCCAGCACGCTGCATCTGACCAAAGATGGAGACACCTGCTGGCCGTCTCTGGAACTACAACTGACCTCTTCAATCCCGAAATTGTCAGAGTTCTTTTCCAGGGTGCCCTGGAGGGCGACATGGCGAGCAACTCTAATTAATGTGCCTATTCCTTAGAAATTAAAGAGAAAAACAACACATTTTTAAAAGATACAGCATGTAATACTGATTAGAGCATATCCGAGCTTCGACCCCATGGTCTGCCATTGAGAAGCTGGGTAATCTTCAGCAAGCTTACTTAGACCCTCTGAACAGATTTCCTCATCTGAACAGGAATCCTGATATTACTTCTCATACAGCCAAATGAGGATGACGTGAAATTCCAGATATGCTGGCTTTATATGTGGCCAGTCATCAGCACATCACATACACAAGGAAAAGTGTCATACAATACACTTTCCCTTGCTGAATTTAATGGGTCTTTCTATACAGTGTCGAAACAGAAGGCCCTTTGTTCAAACATCAGGAAAAAAGTATAAAGGTACCAAAATATACAGAGTTTTTCCTTTAAAATATTTTACTTATGAAATGTAATAGGAGTAATGATAATTCATGAATAATAGCAAAAAATGTTTTTGGTGTTATTTTATATTATTTATATTTGGCACCATAATTTTATATAATAAAATATCTTATTAATGTGGTATCTTGATTGATCATATTATTTTCCTGGCTCACTTTGCAAATTCATTTGTCAGGTCATCAAATTGTATAGTTTTAACAACTTTTAAAAAATCAGTTTTTAATTGAAAGTGACATCAGTTGCTCTTGGCAAGTGCAAGGTCACAAATAATTTTTGATACTTTTAAATTTTGATAAAGATCTTTCTGCTGATGTAACTGTTAGTGGAGCTAAGACTACTTTATAAGTTGTGATAACAAGGATAAATTTCTAATAAATTATTTCATAATATAAATTTTAGTACACCTACTACTGATAATACTTAAGGAACAATTTTTTTAACTTTATTTGTATTGCTTACACTATTACAGGTGTCCCCATTTTCCCTTTCTTTACCCATCTCCCTCCAGCCCTCTTTACCCCTTCCCTCAGGCCATCACCACACTGTTGTCTGTGTCTGTGGGTTATGCATATATGTTCTTTGGCTAATCCCTTCACCTTCTTTTATCCAGTCCCTCTCTCCTCCCTCCCCTCTGACAACTGTCAATCTGTTCCATATATCTATGTCTCATTTCTATTTTGTTCATCAGTTTATTTTTGTTCACTAGGTTCCACATGTATGTGTGATCATATAATATTTATCTTTCACTGACTGGCTTATTTCATTTAGCAAATCTCCAGGTCCATTTCCGCTGTTCCTTCTTTTTTAAGGCCACATAGTATTCCATTGTGTAAAAGCACCACAGCTTTTTTTGTCCACTTGGTTGTTTTCATATCTTGGCTATTGTAAGTAACACCACTATGAACATAGGGGTGCATAAATTCTTTCAAATTGGTGTTTCAGGATACTTGGGATATCCTCCCAGAAGTGGGATTGCTGGATCAAAAGACAGTTTCATTTTTAATTTTTTGAGGAAACTCTGTACTGTCTTCCACAGTGGCTGCACTAGCCTACATTCCCACCAACAGTTTACTGGGGTTCCCTTTTTTCCACATCCTCACCAGCACTTTCTGTTTGTTGATTTATCGACGGCTGCCAGTCTGGCAGGTGCAAGGTAATACCTCATTGTGGTTTTAATTTGTGTTTCTCTGATAATTAGTGAGGTTGAGCATTTTTTCATATGTCTATTGTCCATCTGTATGTCCTCTTTGAAGAAGTATCTATTCAGGTCCTTAGCCCTTTTTTAAATTGAATTGTTCATCTTCCTGGTGTTGAGTTGTGTAAGTTCTCTACATATTTTGGAAATTAATCCCTTATCAGGTGTATCACTGGTGAATACCTTCTCCCACACAGTGAGTTCCCTTTTCATTTTGTTGATGCTTTATTTTGCTGTGCAGATTTTTAATTTGATGTATTCCCATTTGTTTATTTTTTCCTTTGTTTCCCTTGCCCTGGGAGATATATCAGAAAAAATATTGCTATGCAAGATGTCTGAGATTTTATGGCCTATGTTTTCTTCCAGGATTTTTATGGTTTCATGGCTTAACAGTTAAGTCGTTTAACCCTTTTGAGTTTATTCTTATGTATCGTGTAAGTTGGTGGCCTAGTTTCATTTTTTTGCATGTACCTGTCCAATTTTTCCAACACCATTTACTGAAGATACTATCTTTACTCTGTTGTATGCTCTTGCCTCCTTTGTCAAATATTAATTGACCATAGAGACATGGGTTTATTTCTGGCCTCTCTGTTCTATTCCATTGACCTATATGCTTGTTCTTATGCCAGTATCAAGATGTTTTGCTTATAATGACCTAGTAGTATTGTTTGATAGCAGGTGTTGTGATCTTTTCAATCTTGCTCTTCTTTCTCAAGATTGCTGAGGCAATTTGGGGTCTTTTTTGGTTCCATATAAATTTGTGGAATATTTGTTGTAGATCTGTGAAATATGCATTGGTATTTTGATAGGAATTGCATTGGATCTATAGATTGCTTTGGACACTGTGGACATTTTAATGATGTTAACCCTTCCAATCCATGAACAAGGTATATGCTTCCATTTATTTATATCTTTCTCAATTTCTTTCTTCAGTGTTCTATAGTTTTCCAAGTAGAGGTCTTTTACCTTCTTGGTTAAATTTGTTCCTAGGTGCTTTAGGGTTTTTTTTGTTGTTTTTGCAATAGTAAGTGGGATCGATTTCTTAGTTTCTCTTTCTGATGGTTCATTATTGGTATATAAGAGGAATAATTTTTCTAAAAAGATTTAACTCTTTATATAATTCAGTTTTATGTAAGTCTTATAATTTTAAATGTAAGCTTATGCAATGGTATTTTTAATATTTGCTCTGACATTTCCTGTAACTTATACAAGTTGAACAAGAAACTGAAAGTGACTTCATGATTTGTGCATAATTCAAAACACCTACTTATGCATTATAAGAAAAAATTAATTTTGAAATTGTGTTCCTTGTTAATAATTGTTCATTTAAAGTTTCATATTAGTGATCTTTTTGGTGAGTTTGACAATTTTTTATCTTAATTTTTATTTCTAAGCCTGTGAATATTTGCTTTGTCATGTTGTCTCAATTTTCAAAACCAGATATTTTAAATGACTTGAAGAACTTTGATAATGTCTTGATATGCTTTACTGCAATGTCTATTTGCATCTTTATTTCATAATAGGAGTACAAATTTGTAGCTAAGAAAATTACTGCTGGAGTGAGGGCAGTCTTTGTCCTTGAGTTTAGGCCAGAAAGTTCATATTTGCGCAGATACCACAGGGATGGCATCTGCAGGCTGATGAGAAGGCACCTCCTGTGGGGGTCCCAGAGCTTCCCCCATGCAGAGGCCCTCTCTCTCCTGTGCCACAGCCACTCTTCCAACACTGCTGCTTCTACTACTACCACCACCGTTCAACTTAGTCATTCAAACCTGGGTACTTTTCATAGCAGGAAGCACTATTAATAATTATACTGGGCCAACAGGTGTAAACTGGACCCATCCTGTATAAACTGGGACATCTGGTCAAACTACCTGTCAAGCACAAAAGACTCACAGCTCCTTGACTACTTATTTTGAGTGATCATTACTCCTGCTTCAGACCACCCATTCACGGTTGTAAACATAGCTAGGAGCTGCTCCATGTCAGAAATTTAAACTACAAGATCTCATCCTCTCTGTCTGTATCCCTCTTGCATGGCTACATGTACATTGACAACCATTCTCGGCCCTAAGAGAAAGTCTGAAATTTTTAAAGAACACAAAATATGCTTGCTCCCTCAGTAAATTGGGTCCCAGTCTATTCATCCTCTTCCAGCCTCACTGTCCTTCCTGCCCAGCCCGAACCCTGAAGTTCTTACCCTGACCTTCTCAGGAACACCTTCAACTTCCTTGCCCTCCATCTCTGCATTCAACATGCCCAGGTTGGGCATGTGGTCCCATCTCTAAGTATGTAGGTATGTGCCCTTACAAAAAGATCCCAGTCCAAATGTCTCTTTCTCTACTCAGATTGGCAGGGATTCTAGAGAAATGTCCAAAATTATGCCATTTTGATTCTGAGACTTTCAATTCCACCAACCACTCAAAAATCCTTGAACTCACCATTTACTCAGCACTTTTAAACATCTTCCCTTGGATCTGTAAGCTGTAGAACTGTTTGGGGTGGGGAGAAATCTAGTGCCTTGGCTAGTCCCCTCAGGGGGATTTTCTTTCTGTGTAGTTGTGTTTTTTGTTTGTTTGTTTGTTTGTTTGTTTTTTATGATTAAGATCTCTGCCCTTGAGCTAAGCTCTTCATGTCTGCTTCTCTCCTTGGTTTGCCTCCTTATGCCCTGTCCAGTCACTCCCCCAGGACTGCAGACTTCCGAAACAATGGGTAAATTCAACTTCCTAGGTCCTGATGCCCAAACCTGTTGTAAGTGCAGGGTGAACCAAGTACTGAATCCGATGTCAGTTTGTGTGGTTCCATCTCCAAGTATGCAGGTATATGCCCTTACAAAAAGATCCCAGTGGGATGGACCCTATCTCTACCTGTTACACTCTTGCTTGGTAGGCCTTGTTTGATTGCTTGGTGATAGAGAGAACCTCATGCTATGACCCTGCCTTTGAGAAGACAATGTCTGTGACATCCTATTGTTCCCTCTGATTCCAAGGGAAGTCCTGTTCTCTGCTCTGCATAGGCTGAGAGCTACCAATTATACTCTGGCTTTCCAAGGAAATAGAATACGGCAAGGGGGATGGAGAGGAGGAGGCCTAGGTCTGGATTTGAAAGCTTATCCACTTTTTATGACTTAGCAGCCTCAGAAATGAATTTCTCGGCTATTTACCCTGGATTGTTTATCCCTGAAGCATCGGTTGGAGTGTGGACTGTCTCAGGTTCAGGTAAGGAAAGCTCACTGTCTTCCCAGTGTAGTTGTCTTTCATTTAAGAGTGCCACAACGTGAAGGGTTATAGCACTTCCCTCTGCTCTCTTCTTAGCCCCACAACAAGCCCTGAGCTGCAAAGGCTGATGCAGCTATGTCAACCCTCATCTGAGAATTAATCCTTCTGGGTTTTGGCAAGAAGGGTGATGAAACTTACCTTCAGGAGCAAAGCTGTCCTTGTCTGGGAGTCTGCTTCAGGAACAGGAAAAAAGGAGCTGTTGAAAATTCGGACACCAGAGTATATATTAACCTCTACTTTCTAGAAGCAAGAACATCTTCTCAAGATGATCAAAGGGGCTCAGATCACCCCTGGGGTCAGGGACATAAGACAAATCCTACCTTGTCAAGTAGGTAGCAGGGAAATACCTCCCTTAGCAGCACTTTTGCTCTCTAAGAGGCTAAAAATCCTGCCACCTGCAGACAATGACTTTCACTATGTGGTGATGCCAGAATCTCCTTCTTTTACCCAATAACACCATAAAAAGCCTTTTTAAATTTATCTGAGAATGAGTAAAGCTTTCGGCAGAGGTTGAGAATTCATTGGAGTTTCCCTGCCAAAGGGTTCATTTATGGAATGCCAGCCAATCTAGCATAGCATGAGCTCCAGTGTTACATCTGAAGGGGGAGGGCTAAAGCCCTAGAGGTGGAGGTGGAGATGGAGATAGAGAGAAAATAGAGGTGGAGGTAGAGATGGAGATGGAGATGGAGGCAGGGAGAAAATAGAGGTGAAAGTAGAGTTGGAAATGGAGATGGAGAAGAAGGAGGAGGTGGAGATAGAGATGGAGGTGAAGGTGCAGACAGAATTGGAGATGGAGATGGAGGAAGAGATAAAAATGAAAGTGGACATAAAAATGGATTCTTCTTAAAGCTGCCAAGGGACAAAGACCAGCATTGGGGTGCTGTCTTCTCTCCACCACAAGGACTAGGCAAATCTGCAGGACATAAATTGCAAATGGCAAAATTCCACTGGGTTGGAAGAAATTCTAGGCTAAGAATTTGTAAACAAGCCAGAGGGTCCATGCTGCGAGGTCTGATGGAAAGCCTTCTTCTTAATGTATATTTATTTAAAACTAAAAACAGGATTTTATTTATCAGTTACAGGACTTCCACAACTTATATTTTCCCTCACATTCAATTCCCTTTATCTTTTTCTCCAGAAGACAAATATTAAATACCTTCAATATCTGAGTGTGGATGGAGAGAAGACAATTTATCACAGGTATACCTAAACTGTGGGAGGTGGGTGCAGGACATTAGAAAAAAATAGCCAATAATGTAAGTAAGGATTAAGAGAGAACTTTTACACAAAAGCTAGTATGGGGCCGGTTGTCCTGTTCTGTTTGCTGTGAAATTTTTAAAGAACACAAAATATGCTGAATTTCTTAAGGCACTACTCTCAATCTTGGCTACACATCAGAATCATGTGAGGGGTTATGAAAAACCTACAGAAGCCTGGGCTCCACTCCAGGCCTCTGAAGAAGGTTTTTCAGGAGTGGAGCCCAGTGTGAATAGTCCTAAAAGCTCCCAAGGTGATTTGAATGAGTAGGCCAACTTGAGAGCCGTGTTCTAGAACAGCGGTTCTCAACTTGAGTGGTCACTAGAAAAACAGGCAGGCTTCCTTTGATTGTGCTTACTTTGTTGAGATTCACAGATGTTGCAGTTTTTTACAAACTGAATATAAGAACCTCCACCAGCAAAAAGTTTACAACTCGCTTTATTGCAGTGGTCTGGAACTAAATCCATGATATCTCTGAGGTATGCCTGTAGTTGGAGGCCTCCTTAAAACACAGAGGGCTGGACCCCATCTCTTATGGCTTCTAATTCAGCATGTCTGGAGTAAGTCTGAAAATTTGTATTGCCAACAAGTTCCTGGGTAATGCTGATGTTGCTGGCCTGGGGACCACAATTTGAGGACCTGCGTCTTAGAGAAACAAATGCTGACTGTTCTTTCTTGAAAACATGCATGTGTACTCAATCTATAGACTTGACTAGCTGGTTTGTCTGTCTCTTGTGTGCACCTGGAAGCCATGCGCATGTAGGGGTGAAGTGAAAAAGAAAGCTCAAACAGAGAGGGGGGTGCTACTTGTAAGTTCAAACCAGAGAAACACTCACTCCTATCTCAACTTGTTTCCTTCAAGTTGTGACTGAGCAATCCTGGTCTCTTTTAGCCCTGTCCTACTCCTGACAAAATAAGCTGCAGTTCTTTGCAGTTAAAAAGATAATTTGCAATATGAGCAGTCATTTTTTTTCTTCTGCTTGTGCAACCAGAGACTGAGCTGCCCCCTCTGGAGACAGGAGGCTCTACCTTGAAAAAGTCCCAAAGAGCATGCCAGAATCAGAGGGTGACTGATCGAAGGGCTAAACCTGTTTCTCCTGTGGAGGAGAACTAGACTTGATTCAAGGGCAGGGTTGGGAAACCTGATGGGTTGGCTTGAAAGCGAGGCTAGAGAGGAGGAGGGTGGTGGAGTGGGAAAGAGAGGATGTATCCTTGGAGATGCCCTGCTGCAGGCCTTTGTCAGTAAGTCCCCTCTCCTCCCCACTCCTGGAGTGAGGTCAGGAGGTCAGGAAACTAGGAAGTGAGATAAAGTTTCAACTTTTATTTTCAGCACCCTTGAAGAGCTAGGTGTAAGATCCACCTGACACCTCTGCCAAAGGCTCAACTCCATCAATGTTATGGAGAGTTGGGTTAGGGAGAATGGCAAGGGAATAAGAGCTCTGGAAGGGATACAACCTCCTCCTGACCATCCCTCAGGGCTCCAGCAGAGAGGGGAGAAGGGGATGGTGCAAGCCCCTTAAACCCATTTTCCGCTGGAATGTTGAGGGATGATCAAGAAGAGGTTGCACCACTCTAATCCACTTCCGGTTCTAAGTACTTCAGGATTTCAAACCTTCCCTTATATTTGATATTATCGATCACTCTTGTCTTCGTTTCCCTCTTTCCTTCTACCTCCCTGGTAGCTCATTTGCAGGCATATCCTTTCCATGGCATTCAGTGCTGAAGTTCCTCAAGATTTGCCCCTGGCTGTCTTCTCTTCTTATTCACTACCCTCTCTCCCTGAGGCCTAAGATAACTCATTCTCACCCAAGGTTTCAAGTCATGACATTCTGTCAATGATTTACCTCTTGTCTACCTGAGCTCAGCTCTGTAAACCCAACTACTTGACTCCGCTTTTGGGTAGATGAAAAGCCTTCAGGCTACTTGCTTTCATGATTTTTTCACTCAATCCCTGTGCTCTTTCTATTTCGGTGAACCAGCACCAACATCCATCCTTTAGCCACAGGTAGGAAACCTATGGCTTTTTCTTGGTGACTACCTCTCCTTCACTATCCACCTAATCCATCACCACCTTCTGTGCATTGAATCTCCTAAATGGTCCTCACAGCCTTCCTTTTACTGTTTCCATGACCATCACTCTAGACCAAGCCTTTATCTCTGCCATTTAGACTACATAAGATGCCATTCTGACCATGCCACCTTCTTTGCAGAAGCATGTCAAGGGCTTCCCATTGCACTTAGGATAAAGACGAGATGTTCAACATGGGGAGATGGCTGCACTAGGTTTGATTCTTTTCCATTCTTCCCAACTTCACTTAATAGCTCCTTCTTCCTTGTTCTTCCAGCAGCACTGGCCTTTCCTCAATTTTTCCAACTCACTCAATTTCCTTTTTTCACAGGTCCCTTGCACACCAAGTTACCACTGTTTGAAGTATTTTCTACCTAGTCGAATCTATTCTCAGCTCAAGAGGTAATTCCTTAATTATCAATTTTCCTGGCTTTATTAATTCTATCAATTGGTTTCATAATACCATATGTATCCATATCAAGTTCTATTAACATTATATTCATTAATCATTTTGCATATGTTACTGTTATTATTTCCATATCACAATGATTAAGTCCATAAGTTCCCTTGTGTTGCTAGTGCTAGCACAGTGCCTAGCACAGAATCAAGCTAGAGATAATTATTGGAGAAATAAAGAAAGGAAATAAAGAAGGCTGAGAGGGAGTGAGGGAATGGGGAGAGAATAAATGAATGAATGCTCACATCTATGTTCCACTTCAGAATCATTGGAAATAGGCCATCCCAACATGACATGAGAAGATAGTCTATTCAGGGGTGTCCAACCCACAGTGCATGGGCCGCACGCGACCCAGGACGGCTATGAACACAGCCCAACACAAGATCATAAATTTACTTAAAACATTATGAGGATTTTTGTGACTAAGTGTCGCAATGTATTTAAAGTGTTTCCTAAGACAACTCTTCTTCTTCCAGTGTGGCCCAGAGATGCCAAGAGTTTAGACACCCCTAGAATTTGCTCAAATATTCAACAAATATTTATGTTCGTTACCCAGTCATTATTAAAGTAACATACTTTTTTCTGATTATGAAAATAACTGTGCCATTTGGAAACTATGAAAAAAAATATCCAGAGTGTAAGAGGAAGAACCAATTTGCCTTTCCACAGTCCAATGATGAAATGTTAATATAATTTGGCATATTTCTTTTCAGATTTTTTCTGTGTATATATAGCATATAAGTAGGATCATTTTATGTATATGAACTTGTTTCTTTCTCTTAATATATTAGGAACGTTTTCTTGTGTTAAGAATTCCTTGAACACATCATATTTACATTGCTAAAATGCATTCTATTGCATAGTTGTATATAATTTAGACAACTTTTCAGTTATTGTTGGATATTTAAAGGCTAGCCAATTTGTCATTTCTTTTTCTTTTTAAAGATTGGATTTATTTTTAGACAGAGGGGGAGTGAAAAAGAGGGAAAGAAACATCAATGAGTGGTTGCCTCTTCCAAGCCCCCAACTGGAGATCTGGCCCACAACCCAGTCATGTGCCCTGACTGGGAATCAACCTGCAGCCCTTTGGTTCACAGCCATGCACTCAATCCTCTGAGCCACACCAGCCAGGTCTCCCCCGACCCCAAGATTTTATTTATAATTTGTCA